>PVLA01002415.1:0-63950 GCA_004027455.1 Hydrochoerus hydrochaeris
GAAGAAATTCATGTCCACCAAACCAACCCTAGAAAGAGTACTGAAAGACATACTAGACAGAGATAAAAATGACCACAATCCCCAAAACAACAGAAAGAAACCACAAGGTAGGATAAACAATTAAATAAGAGGAAAAGCAGAAAGAAACAACTGGAACATAACATGGCAAAGTCGAGCTAGCACATGGAAATCCATATGGAGAATTCTCAGAAGACTAGGATTGAAGCCCCATTCAATCCAGCTATCCCCCTCATGGGTATTTTCCCCAAAGAACTGAAAAGTTCATATCACAGTGATATATGTGCACACATGTTCATAGCTGCACAACTTGTGATAGCTAAATCCTGGAAATAACCAAGATGCCCATCAACTGCAGAGTGGATGAAAAAGATGTGGCATTTTTATACAATGGAATATTACTCAGATATAAAAAAGGATGACCTTGAGGCCTTCATAGGCAAATGGAGACAACTTGAGACTATCCTCATTAGTGAAATAAATAAGAATCATATTTATAAATATCATATTGTGTCTCTAGTGTAAAAAGTAAATAAGAACTACAAGAGTAATAAAACCAAAATGTTTAATTGCTATTTTAAAAAAGAGAGGAAAAGAAAGTGCTCTAAGGGATATAACTGCATGTATGTTTGAGTGTGTAAAATAGATGACCATATTGCTGAATCTTTGTTGGATCTTTGAGCAGAACTGTTTGTAGTCTGACTATTTGAATATTTACTATGTACCCTTTAACTTTGTAACTTGAACAACTACATCCAGGATGACAGTACATAGTTTATAAATTACTGATTTCTTAGTGGGGCTTTTTCTCATTCTCCTTTTTCTTTCTTTTAGAATTCTGTATTGTTGCTACCCTTTTTTCTGTTTTTTTTTCTTCTCTTTAAATAAAATTTTAAAAATGTATAATTGCTATTGTAAAAAAAGAGGAAATAGGAAGCGCTATAAAAGATATAGCTGCATGTAAGTTTAGATGTGTGGGATTGATGACCATATTTCTAGGTTCTTGTTGGACTGTTGAACAGATCTGTTTGCACTGTCACTGCTTTAGTGTCCACTTTATGTGCTTTAATTCTCTAACTTGAATAACTATTTCTAAAAGAACAATATGTAATGCATCAACTAGTGATTTCTTACTGTTTATGTTTTTCTTTGAAATTCTGTAATATTTCTCTCCTTTTTCTGTTTTATCCCTTTAAATAAAAAAAAAATCTTGTTACAGTAAAGGACACATGGCCAAGAATGATGGAATAAGTATGTTTAAACAGGCGGAAGTATTTTGATTATTTTGAAAGAGACAAGTGATGTGTCTTTTTCTGTAATAAATTTTTAAATTTAAACATTTGCTGTGTTCTGTGATCATATCATATTGATCAAATACTTATGGCAATTTCTATCAATCAAAAACACTGCAGTGTGTTGTCACCCACCTTATTCACTGGATATTTTACCATCTGATTTTAAGCTCTTCCACAAAGTCAAAGTCACCATGAAAGGTAGACATTTTTAATTAGCTCAGGACATTCAGTCAGCTACAGAAGCCCAACTAAAGACATAAAAGAGGAAAGACTTCCACATCTGCTTCAGAAAGTGGCAAGAATTATGGGATTAAGTATGTTTGAATTGAGAAGAAGCATGTTGAGGGGTACTAATGGCAACATGTCTTCTACTGTCATAATTTTTTAAAAAAATTTAAACACTTGCCATATGTTTTATCACACCTCATAAGCTGGTGCCTCTATCAGAATAACAGAACCTATTTCTGTTGGACAGTTCCCGTTCTTACTGAGCTAGAAGGAGCAGGAGAAGTAAAGAAGATGCCAAGACCCCTCCCAGCCTACCTGGCTCTATCACACTCACTCCACACCCTGATAAGTAGTAGGGGGCTGCTTTTGCAGATGTCATATGCCACTGTTTTAGCACCACACCCATGCAATCCCAGGATTTCTTTCCAGATGGCTGGGATATGGAGCTCTGAGGATTCATTCCAGTCTGACAGGAAGATTCCGTTGTCTCTGAGGAAGGTGAAATGGAGAGGAATATCCAGTCCCTCTGGATGAAGATGTGTTTCACAGCTCAGGTTTACAGAGCTGTCTGTAGGTTGAACGGATGTAACTTTCAGCTTTGGATATGGAAATAGTTCTAGAGAGAAAAAGTAAGTCAAGTTCTTAGGTACAAGAACATTTAGTGCTTAGACTCTCAGTCCCAGGAAACTTCAGACACACAGCAGAATACCTTTTATCAAACTCTTCATCATATTCTTTCTCTCTCTAGGTTTATTCAAGTTCAGTGATTCCACTTGCTCTGCCTCCTACAGGAGTTAGGCCTCTGATGTTTCCAAAGTTCCAGTATTAACCTGTAAATTTCCTAATGACATACCTAATTCCCCATTCTGACATTACTAAATGAGTTTATATGAAATAAAGAGTTTACCTTGAATTTTAATAACTTTAAAATTTGATTTAAATATGTCACTTTTGTGGCCAGACCCAATACATTGATAAGTGTCCTTGTTTCTTCAACTTGCTCTTGGGATAAAAAGATCAAAACATTTATTAGAAATACGGAATATTTTTTCCACCCAAAGAATATTTCACAGCAGTTTCTTTTTTCCTACTCTTTGGCATTTCAGAATCAATGTGTTGCCTTCAAATACACCTGCAGGATGAAGAATCCTGGAAAGGACACACAGAACATAAAATTCATAAGCTGGACTTGGTGATGTGTTTGTTGACTCAGAACCTTGGAGGCTGAGGCAGAAGAATCTCAAGTTTGAGTCTAGCTTGGGCTACATAGTAAGTTCAAGACTGGCCTGGACTACATAGGAAGACCTTGTGTCAGAAAACCAAATCAAACAAAAGTAAGTCATAACTCAGAGAGTTATCTCCTCCCTCTGTGTCTCCTGTTTTCCAATGATGTTTTTGCTTTCATGATCTATGGTCTCCTGGCCCAGCCCAAATGCATTTACCTCCTTTCAGATCAGTTTGACATGCTTCAGATACAAATTCAAATAAGTACTAAGCATCTTTACTCAATCATTTACAGATAGATTTAAAATGTAAGAATTGAAATATAGAAAAGAAAAGCCAAAAAAGATCTGATTAAAAAAAAGAAAGGCAGGGCAGGAATATAGCTCAGCAGCACAAGCATCTGCCTGGGAAGTACCAAGTCCTAAATTCAATTCTAGGGGAAAAAAAAAACACCTGACATCAAAGAATACATAAAAATTAACATCAATATTCTCATTAAATCTCAGAGCAAGAACATCAAGGAAATAGTATTTGAAGAAATGTACAAGGAAGTATTACAGTGTACTGGTGCATGATATGATCAGACTGTCAGAAAAACACCTAGGTCCAAGGATGGTGAATATGGTCCTTTATGGAAAGTCTCATGCTGTTCAGATAGTAATTTGAGTTTAGCTTTATTCTTTCTCTCTTAGAGGACTGTGGTAAATTTCCCCTTCTATAGAGCCATGCCTGGGGAGATGATGTATAAACTTGGGGTAAAACTGCACAAAGAGATGTGGCAGTTGTGCCAATCAGAAAAAAGAGTCATAATGAAGAGATGCATACCAGGATGGATGGGGATGAAATACCTGAGGCTGCAGGTTTCTCAACACCTAACCTCCTTCATGGTACTGTTTGCTTTCTGCTTTGTGCTCAGTATGTTCACATGTATATAGTTTTCCCTTTAGGAGGCTGAATGGTCCTACAAGGCAGGATCCCAGGCAACTCTTTTTTATTTCCTAAAATTAATTTCCTTCACTTTGTAAGTGTTCAAGAATGTATGTTGATTAATGTTAGATATTCAAATACAGTTTTCAAGTGAAAAGTACTTGTAGACAATGACAAAGAATGTAAAACTGGATGTAGTTGAAGTCAAGACTTAGAGCTAAGAATGAAGGACTCTAGTTCTTAGAACCTATGGAGAGTTGAGTTGAACTGAAACAATTCTTAAGGATTTAATGAGCTCATTTTTCTTCTCATCTGTAGAAAACATCAAGTGCACAGGGTCACTCAGAGGTGAGTTTTCATCTTGGCATCTTTTAATCCTGACATCTCTCTCAGTAATAATTTTTCCCCATACTTATGGTACCATTTTTTTTTCTATGTTGCGTAGAAGCCAAATCCATTTCAAATCAAATTCACTGTCTCTGCTTGGAAAACTGTGGTTTGTGGAGAGTGAAGGAAGATCACAGGTTTGGGTTCAGTTGCTGAAGAGGCGAGAAAAATGGGTCTGAGGCCTAAGTGACTTTGGTCCAAGAAGCAGAGATTCGGTGAAATAAGTGAGACGACTGGGCTCTGTACAGTCTCCAAGGTTGCAGGGAAGCCAGCTACTTACTCAGATTACAGGTCCTCCAGCTGAGGTCAACTTAGACTCAGTGCAGTGGCTGCCCAGGAGCAAAATGGCCTTTCAGGGGACAAACCTTGCAGGATCCAACTATGAGCAATGATGAGAGGTTCAAAGATCCTTCAGTCTGTTCCTATGGATTATGTCATTAGGAATCAAGAATAGCATTTTTCCTGACCCCCACACCCTGTCAGCACTCTTTGCATTACAGATACCCCTCTAACCCAACTGTTTGTGCGAAGAGTACTGGAATGTGCCATCCTAAAATATGCTTCTTTGTAATATGGATTATTGTGAACTAAACATTACTGATAATCAACAGAAGTAAAGAATGGTCTAAAAATAAGGAAAAGTTTTTCTTTCCTAAAGGATTTTTCCTTTCATAAAGATATCTCACTTTCCTGGAACTTTTCAACAGAAAAAGTTTTGATTTAAGTCTGCCAGCAAACCTTACTAAACAACACTTGTCTAACATAATTTCCTGGTCACCTTTGTATACAATAATGCAATAAAAACATTTTTCAGTGCAGACAGTGTGACAATGAGAACAGCCTATTCTGGACCCGAGGTGCATGCCTGATCACCAACATTTCAAGAAGCCAAAACACAGACTTTCCCAGGCACACAAGCACACTCAGTTCTTGGTTGCTCTTCACAACAAAGGAGGAGGCTGGCAGCAGCAAAACTTAAGTCCAAACTTGAATCCACTACCCCTACCATGAAAAGAGTCCCCTCCAGACTCCAGTGCACCACCTCTCCTGACTGTCCCTCTGCCTTTCATGGGGTATAATTCATAAATTTCCTTCTGCATTTATTCTTCTCCTAATAAACTCTTTTACGGCTCATGTGGTTGGCTTTCCATATGAAGGACAATCATTCCATAACAGATTTGCCTTTCTCAGAAGCTCCAAATCTTTTTTCCTCTGTTTTGCTTTAGATAATATATAAACCCTAGTCATTTGGCTACCTCTTTGAGCCATATTTTGGGAGTAGAGGGGGCACCCATGTGTATGTGTACAATTAAATGTTATTTTTCTCTTGTTAATCTTTTATTAGTTTTTTTTTCTTTCATTAGCCCCAGCCAATTAATCTCAGATGGGTAGTAGGAAAAATAATTAGGTTTTTCCTCTTTATGAGCCCTGAGCATTGTAGATAAAGGAAATATAGGAACTTGAGGTCAATTATGTACTTGAGGGAGAGGCTCAACTTATAGTTTTACTAGTACTGTTACAAGGTTTGGCAGTTTGGGAAACTCTTTTTAGAGGTGGCTTCTGGGTTTTTGCTGACCTAAACAAAGAACTGGTCAAGACACATGTAAATGGTAGCAAAGTTTCAGGAAGTACTGGCTACAGCATGAGGGTAAACTACTGTAAGGAAACATAGTTGCCCAAAGGTCAAGGTCAACTGTTTTTTATGTATTTCCCTCCATGGAGTTGGCATCAGATTTGGGCCAATCTCTGCCAAAACTCTGCTCAAACTCTTGCCATAAATCCAAGTGCAAGGCCTTGGGAACTATTCTGTACATATGTCCCTCATTGTCCCAGTTTGTCCCAGCCTCCTGATTCAACGTCAATTAGAAGTAAGTATAGGAAAGGTGAGCAGGCTGTTTTCTGGAACAAAAAAACATGTCTAGATGGTTACAAAGAAGAGAGCCAGTCCAGGCGCTCCTAGTCCCTAAACTTCAATGACAAGAAAATGTTGGACTTGCATGAAACTGGGAACTATGATATTTCACATGGATGGTCAGAAGCAGAATATAAGATAAACACAAATTTAAAAGAGGCCTAATTCTCCCTCTGAAAATAAGAGATTTATCTCCTTTACCATTTTCTTTCAGAATTTCTTTCTCTACCTTTTTCAAGTGCTTGTAAAACTTTATAATATCTAACTAACTTGTGTGTGGCCAGTCTTAGAGCAATTTTTTGAAATGTAAACATCAAGGCAGATGGTCCCCTGTCTCTGTTCCTGTTTGAGGCTAAGAACATAACTTTGGAGTTAGCAAAACCCCTTTCTGTCATAAAAATATGAGAAGTTTGCTTTTGTTCCACATAAAAGTCAATTAACACAGCAGTCTCTGCAGTTATCATAACATTCAGATGCACTATACGCGACAAAATGTGCTTAGTTACTTTTCTCTTTGCTGAGACAAAATATCTAATACCTAAAGTTAAAAGAGGAAAGGTTTATTTCAGCTTACAGTTTGTAAAGTTTTTAGCCTGTAGTTAGCTGGCTTCCAGGGTGGCATAGCAGAAAGGCGCTGCACGGGAGAAACAGTCCCTAGCAGGGCACACAGGAGGCAATGAGCAGGGAGCAGCAGGGAGCCGGTCTTTCCCTCTGACCCCATTCAGGCTACAGGCCATTGAGGTGCTGGCCATCACATCAAGTGTGACTTCTTGTCTTACTTAAATCCACTGAACCATAGTGAGAGCTGTGCTGATTCCAATCAGTGGACTAGCTTAGTACCAAACGGAATCACCAACCCTAGATCCAGCCAGCTCCAAAAGTTCATCTACGGGCACATGAGGCTTTGTGAGGGTGCTCTAAATACAAGCCGTAACAGGTCCTTTTGCTTATGGACTACTGTTTATCTATAAAGCATATAAGTGTGCGTTGTATATGCTTGGTTAAATAAATGAGTAGAATTTTTTCTTCTCCTTGCAATCTTAGTTCATTGCCTGTGATATGAATTGCATTCAAGTATAATGGTTAACTCTCTATTACCTTTATGGAGAAGATTTCTGGGTTGGGGGATTTTTTTATTTTTAATTATATTTCCACAACAAGAAGAAACTCCAAGATTCTTTTTCTTTGTTTTTTGTTGTTGTTGTTGTTTTTGTTATTGTTGGGTTGTTTTTTTTTTTTTTTTTTTGGTACTGGGGATTGAAATCACAACCTTGTGCTTGCCAGGCAGGTGCTTACATTGCTGAGCTGTTTATTTAGTGAATTTGCTGTTTTCAAATTAACTGCAACACAAATTAGTCACTATTAGAGTATCTTGACCAGTCATAAGTTAGTTAGTCAGAGACCACTATACACACCTGGGACAAACAAAATTAGGAATCCTTAGCCTGTTACTTGTCAAAACTTTGTGTTTTCTCCTAAGAAAGCCAGGGATTTAAAAGTGGTTTTTGCTTTAAAAAACCCAAGCTGGGGATTTAGCTCAGTGGCATAAGCACCTACCTGGCAAGCATGAGGTTGTGAGCTTGATCCCCGGTTTAAAAAGAAATTTTTTAAAATCATAATTCTTGGGTTTACAAATGCTAAATACATAACTAAAAGTAGAACAAAGCTTGATTTTCATTTTTTATCATTTATTACTGAATATCTTTGGTTCAAATCCCTTCTCAGCTCTGCATGTGGGTATGTTGATCATTTAGAGAATGTTTGTCTAAATTTTGGCAAAGCAAGGTTGATTAGCCCTGAATTTGCATGATCTCATTTTCTTTCAGGACTGAGGACACCAAAGTAAGGGATTCATTCAACTATGGCAGTATTTTCCACCATTGTCCTAAACCTGTGATCACCTTGGCACTGGAAAAAACAGAATCACATCTGACTGAAACCACTACAAAACATCGTCATTTCATGGAAGTGGAACTACCCACTGAACCATAAGGATTTTAGGGCTATGGAAGAGGACTGAGATAATGATTAATTGGGTTCCAGCCCATTAACACATCCTTATAAACTGGCTTCCTGTCCTTGCCGGTGGACTTGTCTAATCTTTTTCATCAGATGGTACCAACTCCAGCTACTCATACTGGAACCTTTTCATATTTCTTATTCTCTTTGTTAAGGACCATCCTGACCTTTAATAGCTCCCCAGGCTTATCCCTTATCATTTTATCTTACTTTCTTATTTATTTATTTATTTATTATTTTTGGGACAGGGTCTCACTATGTAGCTCAGGGTGGCCTCAAACTCATGGTGATTTTCCTCCCTCAGCCTCCTGAGTGCTGGGATTCTAATTAAAGCTTCTTCCTGTAAATTTATGCTTTAGTTTTAATTTTCATTATTACTGAAGGCAACAACTCGCACAGGGATAGCTGGTGACAATCCTACCCAATATAATGTTACTATCTGTCTGCTCAAAGATCTGTGGTTTGGAAGGCATAGGATGGAAATATATTGGTATTTCATATTGTGCTCAAGATGTAGTAGTTCACGAAGTTTGTAAATGCTGAGGACCAGCTTGATGCAGGGCCGAGAAAGCAGTGATTGATGTTAATAAATTGATATAAAAATAAATAGAATCCAGAGTCTCCCTTAGGCCTTGTGGAAAGGCCTGTGGCTGGCATGGGACAAAATTAATCCCTGGGCCAAAGGCTGGGACCAAAACCACTAAAACAGTGGTCTATAAAGTCCTGGTGCCTCAAAGCAAGAAAGACACTACAGCTGAGGGCTTTGACGCGTCCAAATTCCTTCTAGCTGAGTAGTCTGAGCAGATAATCAGATTGCTACCTAATCATGACCCCCTCCTGTGTGCTTTTCCAAAAATACTGTATTCCTCGAGCCTTGCCTGAGTCAGCAGTTCACCTCCATCTCTTCCTGCAGGCCACCAGCACCCCACCCCCCCAGTCAAGCTGTGCAGCTAACAAAGACCAGGGACACCACGCCTCCTGGTCTTAGTCCATCCGTGACTTTGACTAGCCCAGTTCCCCTTGTAACTGAAATATATATCTTGTCGGTGTTTTATTCCTTCGTCATATCCCCAAGCAGGAGATCGGTGCTCCTAAGCCAGGACCCAAATAGGAGCCACTGCTTCAGTGGCTCACAACACCACTAAGGAATGTGATAGAACAAGGGCTTCTAACAAGTGAAAAAGATAATTCAATAACAAGGAAAATGCCAACCTCCTGAAAGCTGGTCCCAATGTGCTTCTTTATGTTATGAAAACAAGGCACTGGCATTGCTCCCACATGATCTAAGTCTAGGTAAAAATGTCAGATGGATAAAGGTAGGGACGTATCAGGAAATGAGAGCCCTGGGAAAAATTTTTAGCTTTAATATTACAAGGCAATTCTTTGAAGTGCTTCAGTTTCCTGCTTACCTGACCCTTACTCCCTCCTTCCTTGAATACAATTATGGCTGCCTGAAACTGTGGCTGCTACCACCTTTTTAAAAAATCAATATTAAAGACAAACTATTCTACAAATTGCCCATGGTAATCTAACTGCTGTGGAGTAGAAAGTAAAGCATTTTCTATTGCATCATTTTATTTTTCAAAAATAAAATATCAATTTGGGGAACTGCTATTTACTATAAAATTTTAAGTAATTTCATATTGATTTTCTTCTTGGCAGCTTTTATACTGAGATAAGGAGGACTGTCAACATGTAAGGGTTTATTGCCTTTTTTCAAGCTTGAAATCAATCACCTGTTTGGCACAGATGCACATGGGCAAAGAGACAGAGAGAGGGTCGTTTATATATATACTCTCTTCTAATAATTATCTTCTGTGTTTGTTTGTTTGTTTGTACCAGGAATCAAACTTAGGGCCTTGTACTTGCCAGGCAGGTGCTGTGCCACTGAGCTAGATACCCAGTTCAATTGCCTTTTTAAACCTTGAAACTTTAAATATTCTTACATTGTTCTGGAAGAACTGCACAAATAGTCTTTCACTTATATCCAAATGTAAAAGGCAAGATTCTTTTACCTTATAAAGGATATCATAGCTTTCTTCCATTTGGGGACAAAATGAACATTTTAGATGAAGAAGGTAAGTGTTCCATGTGGTAACGTGCAACTTTTGTGAGTGTCTACAGACTTTTAAAAACTAGTGTTTTAAATAGTTGGACAAGATCTGTATGACTTCAGTGAGAGTGGTTTTGTTCTTCCTGAAGATACTAGAAGTTGCCACTTGATCTGTTTAGGGAAAGGAATATGGGGTCTACACCTCCTCTCCTGGAGGGCAAAGCTTTCTCCCACTTAGAGGGCGCAGTGAACTTCCTCTTGAGCACAACTGAGCTGCCCCGCCCTCTGATGTGCAGGAGGAGACAGCATTTGCCAGGGCCTTTGTGAGATCTGGCACTGACTTCATGTGCTCTGAGACTGACCACATGCAGTAGCTGAGGTAAGACTGTTTCATTTCCTCATTCTAGGAACATTAGCAGAGTCTCACCAAGTTATGATCTGTTCTCAGGTAGGCAGTAGAATATGGCAAATGATGTGTGATCAGGACCCTGAGGCAAGGATAGCAGACCCAAGTGCTGTTGGGGACACTGTATCGGGGGCCTCAGATCCTGTTGGCTGAGCAGGATGACAGCCAGCAGCTCCCATGAGGTGCTCGATGGATCTGAAGAAACCCCACAGATGTTACCAAGAACCTGAGAAACAGCTCTCAATCAAGGGTTGTGCTTTCTGCTATTATTAGAAATAAGTGTCTACAGAGAATGCTGACATTTGGGGCACATTGCTTACAGATGGCTAGGGACAAAGTTATTGGAGTCTCAGCCTCTCCCTTTGAAGAAATAGCTTTTTTCTATCTTTTCCTCTCAGCATTCTGTGTATTCCATCGACTTAACTGGGATCCCTCATAAAGTGAGTAGCACATTTTTGTTGTGTGAATTCATATCCCACATTTTCCTCACATGAATTCATATCCCAGCCATCTGTTTGGCCAGCGCAGTAGCAGGTTTGGTCTGAGGCAGTGACTCCTAGATAGCCTAATGCTTGGGTCAGAGTCACCAGCATAACTGATGCTTTCATATGTCAGCAACCCTCAGGAAAAGGAGGAAGGGGAAAACAAGTAATTGAGATAGAGGCTAGTTATTCAGACATACAAAGGTGCAAAAGGGAAGATAAAAGGGGACTTACCAGATTGTCCACTGGTGAAATCTGCAAGGAGAGCCAAGAGCAAGGCTTTAGTATGTTTTCCAAAGAGCCATTGCCTATTGCCCAGAGAGCCTGCTTGTCTTGTCCTTATCCTACTTCCAACCACCCCATCCAGAGAAGCCAATCACTCAGGCTGTGGACTCAGCTTTGTCTGAATTTTAGTTTTGTGTTTCCGGACAAACCACATAAACTCCCAAGTCTCAGTTTCCCCATTTGAAAAAATGAGCAATGCTATAGTATGATTTCAATGAGTTAAACTTATAACTCCTCAATTAATCACTGCCATGATTTTTAAAAACAAGAATCTTCTGCTGACATTTGACTCCATTATATCCTTGCTTGGAATTTCCTTCTCTTCCTTCAGTACCACTTAAAAAGTCACCCACCTGCACTGAGACTCAAGTGAAATCAATCTTCATGGAGCCTTATCAGGTGGCACTTTCAGCTGAAGTCATTTATCATTCCTCTTGAATTAGATCACTGACCATCTTAGTCTACTGGAACTTATCATAACTGAGGGGCTGGGGATTTAGCTCAGCATCATAAGCACCTGCCAGGCAAGCGTGAGGTCGTAAGTTCAATCCCTGGTACAAAAAAAAAAAAAAAACATTATAACTGAACATACAGTAAGGTATGGTGGTTAAAAGCATAGTTTACGAAGTCAAGTTATGAGTTTGAATTCTGATACCACTACTGTACTAGAAACACAAATCTTAGTCATAGTACCAAAGTTACTGTGCCTTAATTTTCTCATTTGCAATTTTTGGAGTTACAACAGTTTCAGCTCTTAAGTGTAAGAGAAGTGCACAAACTAATAAATGTGGTATTCTTAGAACAGTGTCCCAGCACAGAACTATGACATAGTCAAGGTCAGCAAGAATTAATCATTATCATTGCCTCTTAGCCTATGACCCAGTATATAAAATTTTTCCTTTGTTGCCAAGTAGGATTTTCTTTCATCCATATTTTGATGTTCTAATTACAGTGTCAGTTCTTGAGGACAGAGGTTCAGACTTCCAGGTTTCTAGTCCCTTAGGAGTGCCTGGCACTGTGTTATACTGAGTATATTCACACATTCACTACTTGCTGAGGTCCCATGATGTAACAGTCATGCTAATAACTCTTGCCTTAGTTTCTGGGGATGTAAAGGGGAACAAGATAAATGCACTTAACAAATATTGAATGCACAAAAGACATTTTTTTAAAGTCCCCAACTTGAGGTACTAGGAAATCAGTGCTACATTTGTACAAATATTGACAAATAATAGGGAATCTGGGAGAAAAATTCAAAGGGAAATCTTATTTCTTCTCTTTCCATGCCCTTTGCAAAACTAGAATGGTTTTGCTCCTAGGATACAGGGAGGGAAATAGCTCTTCTCATCAGAAAATCATTTCTGTTTCATCTCACAACTAAGTTATGATCCTTTACAAGGGTCTCAGTTTATCTTTTTTGCTTTCGGTCTTCATGAGCTGTTGTTTAGGAAGGCAATTGAATATGACTATAGTTTTTGTTAAATTATAGCCAACTTTAGGGTAGGAGGAGTTTCCCATAGGCAACTAAAAGCAAAAACAAACAAAAAAAATGGATGAAGAATGCACCTTTGGAAATCAATACTTATCCTCCCTTTGCATTGTTTAATAAATATGTTTCCCCTTGTCCGTTTTCTGCTGTTTTGAAATGGGAACAAAATCCATGGTTTCAGCAATCAGAGAAGAGGCATTATGCTAGTGGTAGGACTCAGGTCAGGCTCTTCTCCATCACTTACTGAGGACCAGCAGGGATGTCCACAGCAGCATGGAGTCCTGCCTCAGTGGCCAGAGAAGGAACAGTTCTCAGGAGACAGAACAGATCAGCCCAGACAGCCATACCAGCGTGTCTAAACTGCATGCACACAGCAGGGAGTTCAGTAAAGTGATCCTCTGAGCATAGCTGTTTGCATAATGAGATGAAAAGGAGAAGTAGAAGAATCTCTCTCAAAACCCCAAGGATACCAGGCATGGTGTTGCATGTCTGTAATCCCAGCACTATGGGAGACTGAGACAGGAGTGTCACAATTTTGAACTCAGTCTAGGCAATGTAGTGGCAAGACCTTTTTCTTAGAAAAGCAAACAACCAAACAAACAAGCCAAGAACATTCTACCCAGTGTAAGAGAAACTGGAAGATGAAAATCAATATTTACCAGAATGATTTAAGTGCTGCTCTGACATCTTGATGTGAAGAGCTTCCTCTAACTCCAGCCTCTGTCTTCTCATTAAATCACACATTTAATCCCCTGTGCTACCTGACAGTAGGCAAGATAACAATCCTGTAATCCTGTTGAGATTCACACAATGCATGTGTGTATCTCAAACACCGGAAGGTGGAAACTTTCCATTCAGGTTGGAGCACCCTGCTCTTACCACTGTTTCCTCTGCTGCAGTCCACTAGCTGGCTTTTCTAGACATTTGAGGAAGCCTCCCAGCCACATCTTGATATAGCTGAGCAAATCCTGACTCATCTGTCCCAGAAGAAGATGCAGCTTTTGATCTGAGTAGAAAGTAGAAATTGTGGGCCCCTCAAGCTCTTCTATAATAGACTATGAAGTTTTACTGAAGGTCCTAGAAAGCAAAACTCGCTACATGCATGTCTTGGTAAATATACATTGATTATGTATTTTAGGCATGGAGCCAGGTGCTAAGAGCATAATGGAAATCAAGATTCAAAAATTTTTCATTTTAGTTGAGGAGACAAACTAATAGGGAGTTAAACAGAGTGAAAAATACTTTGTCAGTCCAATAGGAGACAGCCATGAGCTGGGAGTGAGAGGTTCCCTGCTATAAATTGCACCTGAGTTGAACGGATATTATTGCAGAACTGGGAGATTAGTAAAATTACTATTTGTGCCCTTTCATTTGTTTGGAACCAAGTCTCTCTCTCTCTCTCTCTCTCTCTCACTCTACCCATGCTTCCACTCATCTGTCATCTATCTATCTATGAATCATCTATCTACATACCTACCTATTAAGTCACCTTTTACCTCACTAAGAACTTATTTCATACTTTTATAGTACTACAGTGCTACTCTTATTTATTGTGTTGCCCACACTGTCCTAACTTTGGTCATTAAGAACCTTCCTGGGTTAGTTCCATGTCCCTTCAGTGCACTATTACCCTTTTCCTTTTTGGAACACTTCCTCACTGTCTGATACCACCAGACACTCCAAGCTCATCTTACATTTTCCTGTCCCAACTCTAGAATCATGTTTCTTCAAAGAGTCCCAGTTCTTTTTAGTGGAGGATGATATTTAGAAACTAAGATCTAGGTGCTGGGTAGGTTCTTTACTACTGGGGAAATTCTATACATTTGAAGTAAGCAATGGAGCCTGTAGCCTTGACAATGCCCTATAAGTGGAAAAATACCAGATAATTTTTTTGTTCTTGTTATGAATAGCCCCTACTCTAAAATCAGTGGCTAAAACAATAGAAGTTTGTATAAACATCTGTTAGTGAACAGTCTCTCAAAATAATCAACTTTGAATTTCAAAGAAAAGGCTGTGAGTAAATTCAATTAGATTTCATTGTAGGTGATAGTATCTGGGAGCTTTATTTTATTTTCTCTTCCTACAGGTATGAACATTTCTCATCTATAATGGTAAACCACTATCTTTGATTTTATAAACTTTGATAAGACGATTTCTTGTTCTAAATTGAAATTCTCCCATCCTCATAAACAGAGATATTGTTTTCTCAAAAACTGACCCAAATGAGAAGACAACCACAGATCATTACTGTTCTCTGTACCAGATGCAGGCCCATACTGATGTGACAGAAGATAGGAAATAGACATTATATTTGAAATTTATATCATCTTGCTTCATCATGTGCAAGCTATGTGTGTCAGAGCAAATCTACTTTTTTAACTAAGAGATTTTATTTTCAGTTCCACAACTTTCATTTCTCTTATTGTCTTTTATTTGGGGGAGGAATTTTTCAATCCTAGGAAAATGGCAAGTACAATACAATGAAAATCTTTCTGTTCTTCACCAAGTTTCAATTGATTGTTAACACTTTGCATTCTTCTGAGGGATAGTTGACATGCCACATTTTGTAATACGTATAAACTTGGACGTGAAGGCTACCTTACCTACCTATGGTACAAGCTGGTACTGAGAAAGAAATAAGTTTAGGGCTGCAGACTAGGTGCTTTTTCTCTTTACCATGCCATGAATCACTATGACATTCTGAACATCCAAGATCTTCATATGTTAACTAAAATTTTCAGGTAATTATGAAGGAATATTTGTCAAGTTAGGAGATAAAACATATTTCATTAATTCAGTACATTCATTTATAACTTTTAAATCCCCAAATATATACTATGAAGCA
Source organism: Hydrochoerus hydrochaeris (assembly GCA_004027455.1). Taxonomy (NCBI): domain Eukaryota; kingdom Metazoa; phylum Chordata; class Mammalia; order Rodentia; family Hydrochaeridae; genus Hydrochoerus; species Hydrochoerus hydrochaeris. Next base: position 15,571 of record PVLA01002415.1, read on the forward strand.
TCCATTTATACTCTTGCCTTCAAAAGGTTAGGGAAGCATTTAGCACACTTCTCTGAAAAGGGAAAAGTGATAGCACTTTTTAAAATATTAATCTCAATGTATAAACTGATTTTGTTACTACTTTCACTGTCTAAAATCAAGTTAATGCCTTAAAAAAGAATCACCCAAAATAAAAACTTTTAAACTGTGACCTATTATCAGATTTTGTGATTTTCTAAACTTGTGAATTTAGTTGAATTTAAGATTTAGATGCTAAAATAAAGTCACCAAGCTCCTGGTAAACAACATTAAACTCAGAATTATATGACTACCAAATTTGTTTACTATCTGTCCCCTTTTAACTTGAACTGGACATCACTAGAACATTCAACAGAGAAGGCTCTTTAGAAGGGCGTACTTTTAAAAAATTACACTGGAGGGTGCTCTCTACTTTATGGGAGTGGAGTAAGTTTACATTTTACTGGTATGCTTTGGTTTGATTGCTTTTTGTAGATTGGTGCCTCTGGCAGCTGTTTTAATATGACTTCACTTGTTTCAAACAGGCTTTACAAATTCAAAATCTATGAGAGCCAGACCAGCAATGTAGAGAAAAGAGTAATGTGTTTGAAGAACCAACTGCCAGAATGTAATAGAATTCAATTATTTTCACTGAATTATTGTCCATAATAGTACTGCCTGTGCTAAAGATTATATTTTAAATTCAAACTTGAAAAATACATGTTGGAATGTGGATGTAATTAAATTTTTCCTCATTATTCAGTATTGCTTATTATTCTTCATTATTTATTGATAACTAGAAACCTAAAATCTCTTCTACACTAGGACATAAAGTGTCAGAATTTAGATTCCATGTTGTCTATGCAGCATTCAGCTCTGTACCCTTTAAATGGTTGCCATATTTAGTTTTATTGTTTTGTAAAGGCAAATAGCTATTTGCAAATGTGGGCACTTCTGACCATGAGAAAGAACTTTGCACAATAGTTTTTATATTTAGGATAGCTTTGGAGATATTTGTGGAATCTTGGCATTCCTCCATTGCTGTAGTGTTTCTCAGTGTTGCCTTGTCTTAGTCTTCAATTATTTCTATTTGTAACTCTTCATCCCCATGATCAATATTAATTGGAAGGGGCCAACTCAGTCATGCTAGTTTATTTTCAGATTTATACTTTCTGAATTTATCTTTTTATTCCACAATTTGAGATATATATTTAATTCTTTTTATTTCTGGAAACTGATTTCCATGCCTAGGATCATAATTTTGTGTAATTACTTATGAATGCTTATCAGAGTAGTCAAAGTGCTTAAATGGATTGTACTGCCCACTAAAAAAAAATCCAATCCTTTAATCTTATCTTTGATGAAAATCTGGGGTCAGTGCTATTCAGTGAATGACAAGAAAGGGTTATTTTCTGTTAATTTACCATGCTACAGGAGAGCCACCTTCAATGTAAATCAGCTAACTTAGAAAGAGAAAAGGGTTATTTAGCCCACAGTTTGGGGAGTAAAAGGTGTGGGATCTTCACTGGCTCCATTCTGATGAGGATTGCGAATGGCAGTGGTGGGGAATGCATGTACCAGAGCAAAAGGTCCCAGAGAGGGGCAACAGGGCCTAATTCAGACTTTAAAAAAATCCTCCCATCAGAACTACCAAGGAATCCCGTAAGAACTACTTTGCAGCTGACGTGGTGGCATACACCTGTAATCCCAGCACTGTGAAAGTCTGAGATAAGAGGCAAGTTTGAGCCCAGTCTGAGCAATGTAGCAATTTACCTAGACCCTATCTCAAAGAAGGGTAGTAGGGGGCTGGGGAAGTAGTTCAGTACAAAGGCCCTGTATTTAATCCCCAGTACTGAAAAAAAAAATATCTTCCAAGGGTAAAACCCCAGTGATATAAGAATCTCTCATTAGGTCACACTCTCAAAGGATCTTATGACTATTCTGTAGACCAACTCTTTACCTTCAAATAATATATTCAAATTATACCCAAACTATAAGCCATCAAAGTTTCATGTTTAGTTGATAACCACACTTCATCAATTAAAATGTTCAAATTTCTGTACTTCTAACTTCAGGAACATATCTAGCTCATCCTTTTTTATTACTGAGTTTGCAATATGTTATATTTCTGATGCTTAGTATAAAATAATTTCTGGTGAATGATGTAATGTTGGATTTAAGAAACCTGTCATTGCAAAAATTGCCATCTTTAATTCAAATTTCATAACAATTCAGTGTTAGCATAAATCACAGCAGGATCACATGTAGACTCTGTGTACTAATGTGTCTAGCCTGTATTTGACTTTTTAAGACTTGCGATAGATTTCACAAATGGACACAAGCTCTCTCCTCCTTGTATACTCTGTATACTTAATATGTGATTTTGCATCTATTCTCAGAAAAATGGGAATGTGTTTTTCTAGGCCTTGAATATGGTTTGAACTTCCGTCTTGGTAACATATTAAGAAATATACTTTGGCCTCTGTCCCTGGTTCCTGTGACAGAGTTCCTGAAACTCATCATTTCCTCAGTAACAGGAAAGCTAGAAGAATCTTTTGTTCTAATATTTGGTCTTTGACTACCGAGGACCATCCCTAGATTCCCAATGTCCCAAATGAGTGCACGATGAAGGCTTAAAATAAATAAGTGGTATGATTTTAGGGCTCCAGGAGGATCAAAACCATCTACAGAGTTCGGGACTCTGGTGGCCACGACAAGGAATGCCTCTGGGCAGCCTGTATTTATTTAATTTTCAAGCAAGGCGTTAGAGTGGAAAATGCAGGAAATTGAAAAGAACTTGGAAGTGGTTCAAGGACTTTTCCAAGTAAAAAATTATGTCTAATTTAGGAGAACTATCTTATGAGAAGATCTCCATGTTGCATTTCACTACAGGAGTGAAATGCCTGCAGCTAGACTTTAGTTAATTGGAGTTGGAACCAGATGTCCTCAGCTATAATCTTATCTTGTCTGGGCCATGCAGCAGCACATATGTTCAAAATTTCCAGTTTCAATTGATCCCAACATATTCCTCCCTTTTGTTTAGTTGTTGCATGGTATGGGTGGTCAGTTGAAGCTTGGAGAAGCTCTCACAATTTAAACCCTGTACAGTCCATCAATCTATAACAATAATAAGTTACCAGTGCAGCCAGCAAATGTCAGAAGATATTAGTGATTTGAGCTTCTTTTACAGCTAACATTTTACTATGGCATTGCATTATAACTTTTCTGCAGGAGGTTCCAGACCAAGTTAAGGTAAGACTTATATTAAATACAATCAGTTTCTTGCTTTCTATCAAGGTCAGTTAGGTCTTTTCAGGAATTGCCTTGGAACCATGCATAGCACCTCTTGGCTCTACAGTCAGTGTCAACCATCAGGATGTGTCACAGCCATTGCTTGACCAAGTTGTTTTCCATGAAAGCTTGGGAGATTTTTTCTCCTGGTGACTCTCCTTAGGTGCCCCATACATTAAAGATCACTTTCCTCTGTGGTCCTATAATCTTGATCAGAAGACCAGGGACACACTGAGTATCTATGGATGACATAAGCAGAGGTTCTTTTATGTCCTGGGTCCTCATTTACTTTGAAGAGCTGGGACCAAAATATTGGCTGTCCTCTTAGACTATCTGTTTCTCTAACTTTTGATCTCTAAACCTCAGTTGTTGAACATCCAGAAGAAAAGATTGATAACAATACAATGTATCAGAAGCAGTGAGCTTAATATTACTATGGTAGCTATATATGAAATATCTTAGATCATTAAATGAAACTTACTTTCTACTATCCATGTATATTTTGACACTTGAGTGTTAACAGTTACATATTTTACATAGAAAGTCAGAAATCAAACCATGTATATTATTGTATTATGACAATCATAACATTTTTGTAACAATCTGAATTTCCATTTTGACATAAAATACTCCCTTTAGTCAATAATCTATATCTAATACATAAGCAGCTTTTATCTAACTTATTGACCTTTAGTATAATGTGACTCTCATAAGTTTTTGGGATCAGCAGAGATCTGAATATGAAACAAAATTTTGTGCCCATAAACAATCCCTGTTTTACATTTTGGAAAACTAGTATATCTGGAAGCATGAATACATTAATATACTATGAGTTTAATAACAATCATTTGTCATAGTCATTTGAAACCTTTGTATCAGACCATCTTTAAATAAAAAAACTCATTGTGTTATTATTTTTTTGATGATGACAAATGTGAACATATTACAGTAATATATTTTATAACTTTAATTGGGGTGTCTCAAAAAAGGCTAAGGAGACCATTTGAGCCACCAATCAATAAACAAGAACTGATTTAAAAATGTTACCAGGGTGCTGCTTTGTTATTTATTAGTCAGAGTCCTGTCCAATGATCCCAACCCTAAGGGATTTTGTTTACTCATCTTAACAAATTTTTTGATGACTTATAAAAATCCCAATCATAACATTTAACTCATTAATCTTTAAATGAGGCTCTCAAGTCAATAATAAACAAAAATATATATTACATTTATATAACCAATCTTTGTGTCATTTGGACCAGCTAGCAACCCAGGCGGCATTTGAATCAGGTGGAAGCATGTTTTGTAATGTTGTAACCCAAATAAACCTTTGATCAAATGGTCCATAAATGCAAAAGAAAAAGTAAAAAAGAAAAATCATTGAGCTCAAAATAAAATGAACAGCTGTTTACAAAGCAGACAAATGGACAAACATGGGCCATTGATCTGTACAGATTGGGACAGACATAAAACAAACACACAGCTTGTTGGTGTCCATGAAGCTAAGTTCCCAGGGGGGCTAAATATTATACCTCTTTGCTGAACTAGCTTGCTTCTTACATCCCATGTTTCTGGGGTTGGAAAACCTGTTCACCTCCAGTACCCCATGGCCTCAGGGCATTTCTCAGGTGCTCCATGCCACTTGGGCACTGCGTTCCAGTACCCGTTCCTTCGACTCCATTTGTGTGAATGATCACTAACTCATCTGACTCCCAACAACTGCTTACAAACAGACTGGACAAACAGACAACAGATATACAGACAGACAGACAAATATCTTACAAATCAGAGTGCACTCAAATATATTTTTAGCCAAATTGAATTACAATATTTTTTTACAAATTTAGAATATATAACTATAAATTGACTAGTCAGATTTGTTATAGGTCAATTAACAGAGATCTCATATAAAAGGATTTACTAAAGACAAAATCTCATCTATAATTAACACATTTTTGTATTTTATCTTAAGAATACTAGTAACTTGTATGTCCCTTTTTTTCATTAAACTTTCAGTTTGGTTATTTTTAAGTGTTCTTCATCTATTAAGACCTTCGGTTTTAGTTTTGGTTACCATCTCCTGGGCATCCTGGGCCACCTAAGGTTGGTTTCAGCTTCATTTTTTCTGTCAGTTGTGTAGTTTCTGGTCTTTTTTTTTTTTTTTTTTTGCTGCCTCTGGGATGGAACTCACAACCTCACGTTTACAGAGTGAGGCCTTAGCCAACTGAGCTAAACCCAGGAGTACCAGTCGTGGAGTTTCTGAGACATCACTATCATAGGACCGAGTGTCTGCTTCTGGAGAGGTGGAATCAACTCCTTATCTGTATTTGGGTCCATGATACAGCCAGACAGCAGGCTCTGGCACCCAGATAGACCATTCAGCATTCCCTGGAAAAGTGTAAGAATACCCTCAACCCCACATTAGCACTGGACTGGATGCTTTTATTGTCCAGTATGAAGATCTTTCCAATGGACTCTTTTTAGCTTTCATTTGATTGCACTATCTTTCTGCTATGGTAGTTATATTTTTATTAGAATTTTAAAATTTTAAGTGGTATATGCTGCTAAGTGAAATCTATTATGAGATGAACTTCCACTTTTATTGAAATTTAAATTTTGAGCACATTCAACTATTTTTAGACCTGAAGATTATAAAGAATTTTTGTAGTAAGATATAGAGAAAAAAAGAAAACTGCATTTTGTATGTAGGCTCCTTGGGCTCTCTTTTGCTGTGGTGACACGCAGGTTGTGTTCCTGCTCTGGACTGAAGTCCCCAATGTTGTTGGGGATCCAAGCACCAGTGGAGTGTAAACTTTTGATGTATAAAGTGTATATGCAGGCGATGTGAAAAACCAGGGTGGCTTGGGTGGGCCAGAGCCATGTCCCACCTCTCTAGAACCTCGTCCCTCTCTAGAACCCTGGGTTGAGTGCTTCAGTGCTGTCATCAGGCCACTGAAAGGCTTGGCAGGCCCCAGAGCTTGCTCCTCAGCACATGAGAAGGAGGGCTGCAAACCCCAACTCCAGGGCACAGATCCCACCTCACAAGCCAGGCCAGGGAAGGTTCTCTGTGCTGTACATCATTTATATGTACTTTTAAAGGTAAAATTTGGAAACGGTTTTAGACCCTGAGGGTTAGAAATCAAATACAGGGATGTCTCTCACCCATTGAAGGAAGTCATCTCCACACCCTTGTAGCTGCTATTCTAAACTGATCATAAATTGGTAACTCATAAGCAAGTCATTTGCATGTGGTAGCAAAGGCACTCTTGGTATCCCTCCAGGATAAATCAATTTAGCACTTTTACTAGGGTGAAAAACCTTATCCACATCCTATAGATCATAATTGTCACATCCAGAGGCTATGCTATGTGCCTATGGCATTGGGCAATAACTGAAGCATTTGTTTCTGTGTCTAAAAGCCTTTTAAATACTTTTTTCTTTAATTATCAATTAAAGTCAGAGTGGTCCTGCATAATCTGTTGCATCAATAAGTATTAGAAAATCCGAAATCCTTAGATACCCTTTTTTATTTATAGATTTTTAAATTTTTGTCAAGAGAAGAATAACCAATTGAGCAATCTAAGAATCTGGGGAGATTTGAACAGTGCTTTGAGTAGATTGAACTGCAACCTTGATTTCCCCTTGCAGCTAAAACAAGCAACGTTGTTTCTTTACTTCCCTTTTCTGGGCGGAGCTCCAGGCTCAGTGGAGCTCTTTGGTTCTCTCTTCCGCTTGGGACTTGATTTTTAAAATATTGCTCCAAGCCAGTTTCCTTGTGGCTATCCCAACAAGCCTACAATCGTCAAGACATTTCTTAATCAAAACCCCCAAAAGAAGAGTAAATATTGTAATCAAGCATACAACAAAAAATTCCATATACATTTGTGATTCTTTAGAATGTATTTGTTCCATGCCTAGTAACTGGTAAGAGCTACACATTTTTTTTGTCTTTTGGTTTCTTGTAAGCCAATTTTCCCTTTGAATTCTCCCCTGCTTATCTCTTTGGTTTCTCTCAAGCCTATCTGTCTTTCACTATGTATTTACTTCTCTCCCCTGTTGCATGCAAATGAGAGTGGGTGAGGGTCACCACTGTTTCTTTTTACCCTGGACCGTGTCCAAATCAGAAGCTACTGACTCTGAGCTCTGTAACGGACTCAAAACTGAAGGAATCAGATTCCAAGTTGAGAACATCTTGGTGGAAATTTTTTTTTCTGTGCTATGTGCCTTTTTAAGATTCTTTCCAACTCTCCCAATTTTCAATATCTATAGTGCCTATCTGAGAAAACCATGGATTATATTTGGTTGCCTCTTTAAACATTTTTGCTAGATCTTTCTTTGGCACATAAGCCCTTGAGTGTTTAAGCAGGCCTTGGAGCAGCTGTAAATAACTTTGTTCTTTGGCTGGAATCCTTTGCCCCATTTTTACACCTGGATAAAATGGCTTGTTCACAGTGGAAAGACTCACCCTTGTGAGTCACTCTTCCTTCTCTTCTCTAGGCATCCCCAGTGAAGTTTTCACCCTGTGAAGGCCTCTTCCATATTCAGACTTTCCACTCTAGGCAGACTTACTCATTCAGGGTAAAATTCCTAGTCCAAGGAATTCAGGTCCCTGTTCCAGGTACCAGTTATGAAGGACCTGGCCTTGATTTCATCTCTCAGATAAGTGTACAGTGAAGGTTTAAAATAAATGAGATAAGAGACTCTGGTGGCCAAGACAAGGAATGCCTCTGGGCAGCCCATATTTATTTAATAGTCAAGGAAGGGGTTACAGTGGAAAATGCAGGAAATTGAACAGAACTTGGGAGTGGTTCAAGGACTTTGCCAATTAATAAATTATGTCTAATTTATATCTTATGAGAAGATCTCTATGTTACATTTCACTACAGGAGTGAAATGCCTGCAGCTACAGCCTTTATTTAGTTAATTGGAGCTGGGACCAGATGTCCTCAGCTGTGATCTTATCTTACCCTTGGGCATGCAAGAGCCCTGAAAATGTGTTCAATTCTAGTTTCAATGGCTCCCAACATTTGACTCCATTTCTTTTTTTTTTTTTTTGCACTAGCTACTAAATCCCTGGAATTTCCTTGGTGGTAAGACCATCTTTTATTTTAAAGAGGTGGCTCTTGGATAGCTGAAGTGATGCTCATTAGAAGCTATTAAAGAGCAAGTCATGAGTAGAAGTTTGGAATTTTCAATTCCACTCACCCAGAAATGCATACCCCAATTCTCCAGAAAAGCAAGAGAGAGTGGAGGTTTTTTAGGAATAGATTGTGCTTATATGATTAAGCCTCCATTAAAGTTTTTCATACATGTTTTAGAGAATATCTAGGTTGATGAACACATTGATTTTCTGGGAGGATTGCCCACCCCAGCTCCTATGTGGGGTCTACTTCCAGACCTCACCTATGGACATCTTCCTCTGGGTGTTCATCTGAGTTTTGTGATTTTTTTTATAATAACTGGTGGATTACAGTTGTCCTAGTTACCTTCTTCATCACCAACATACAATACATGACACCTACAATTAAAAAAAGGAAGAGAGATTTATTTTACCTCACAGTCTGTAGCAACTTTAGTCCATAGTCAGGTGGCTTCAAAGCAGGGTAGCATGGTAGAGAAGCAGCTCATGACATGGCAGGAAGAAGCAGAGAGAGAGAGATCAAGGGAGGAGAGAGGGACATATTACCCTTCAGGTCACACTGTTAGTAACCTATCTCCTTGGACCAGGTCTCACTTCCTGACATCACATTTACCAATAGATTTATTGACTAATCCAGTAATCCATCAATGAGTATCACACACCTGTTATCCAATCACCTCCCCAAATCCCCACCTATAAAAGTGTGAGGCTTTGGAGGACATCTAGATATAACACCAATATATTAAGTGTATCCCTGAGTTCTATGAATTATAGAAAATTATGAAACTTGAGGGCAGTGGGAAGCCTTGAGCAGAAATATGGGAGCTGTAGATATCAAGTAATTGTGATTGGCATCTAAATGGGCAATAGTGTTATGTGACTGAGTCCTTGATTCCTGAGATCTCCACTAACTTTGGGTAAATTAAATTGTAGGGCACCCAGCTGCTGTCCACATAGAAGTGTAAACTGATTGGCAGATAGTCTCACACATTTGGTGTTTGAAATGTCATGACTTGAATATTTTTCCTTTAGCTTTGCTTTTGTCAATAAAAGTGACAAAGTAATGCTATACAAGTTTGAGCGTAGCTCTCAGAAAGCCTTGCAAGCTTCTGATTCCAACTGTTTGGAAGATTATAACTTCCACAGAAGCAACCATGGTTGAGCTTGCTGAAGAGTGGAACATCTCAGAGAGTGGACCCAGCCAATTCAAATGATATCATCATCAACCAGACAGCCCAAATCTATGGCAGATCTCCTATGTACAGGAGTGAGTCCAACTGAGAACAGTCAACCACCACCCAGACCAGAACTGGCCATCTGAGCCTGAACCCTGCCCACCTTGCCACTTTCAGAACCATTAGAAAGAAATGGCTGTTGTTTAAATGCCATGGTGTAATATGTGGGTTTGTTACATGTAGTTACTAACTGGTAAGACTTATCTCAATATGCTATTTTGACCAAAATTTTGATCAAATATGATCCAAATTTCAGTCTCATTTAAATATTAATGCCACCAAAATAAGTATAGTAAACCTAGGTGTCATTATTTATATTCATATTCTATTTAATTGGTATAGGAAAAATTAATAAATCAGTAAACAATTTTCATGCACTTAACCTTCAGTTTTAAAGCCATATTTTTCAATTTTTTGTGCATCAACAGTAGTTGACTGTCTCCAAGAAATACAATTTTGCCTTGTGGAAAACAGAGTGGAGATTCTTTTTTTTTTATTTAAGGAGAAACAAAAGCATCTATAGGGTAAAGATAATGCAGAATTTCAAAAAAAGATAAACAATAAGAAATCACTAGTTGATAAATTACATATTGTCCCCTTAGAAATAGTTGTTCAAGTTACAACATTAAAGCGTACAAAGTAGATATTCAAACAGTGAGAGTGTGAACAGCTATACACTCTTGAGTCTCTACATGTATTTCTATCCTTTCTGTATTAGAGGGCAAAACAAAACTTAGCAAGACAAAACAAAACAAATTCCTATAAAAACATGAAACCAAAAAGTCATATAAAACCACAGTACAAGGTGATCTACAATGATTACTGTGTTGCTTCCTTATTATCTTCAATAGAATTGTCTATATCATCAGGCATAATTGAATATAGCAGTATAATTTAATATATCAGTATATAACAATATTAGTAAAAATAAAACATTGTAGACAGTATAAAACTTCAAAGGCAGGTAATAATCAAACCAGAGTGGATATTCAGAGTGAATCTTGTCATCTTAAGTGCAGTTGCCTATACTCTCAGACTTAATACTATCAATCATAACAGCTTTCGTATTGATAGATTTTTCGTAAAATCTATCAATACGAAACAGTGATCTAACAAACCAGATTCAATTACCATCAGTCATGGCAAAACAGTGTAGGTTTTACAGAGCTTTAGATTGACTTAATAGGAAATTAATGATGATTACCGTACTATATCCCGTTATTTTTGGGATAACTGTCTGTTCCCTCAAATCTAGTACAGGTAGACTGACTGGAACAGAATATAATACATCTAAAAAGAGTGGTATGAGTAATGTGGGTTTTAAATCCTGGTTCACTATTAACAATATAGTGTATCAAGGCCATCCATGTTAGCGATTCTAGTTATCCTTCTCTGCCTCATTTCTGCTATGCTATTTTTCTGCCTTTGTTTGTCTAGTTTTCTCCTTCATTCTACTGCCTGCCCCACTCATTGAGGCCTTTCTGCCACTGTTCCTAAAATCCTGGTATTTTTTTTCTCTCTCTCTAGAATGTCCTTCAGTATTCTCTGTAGGGTTGAATTGGTGGTCACAAACTCCCCCAGTTCCTCTTTGTCATGGAAGCATCTTGTTTCTCCATTAATTTCTAGTGACAGCTTTGCAGGGTACATCAATCTGGGCTGGAGGTTATTTTCTTTCAGGGCTTGGAATACTTCACTCCAAGCTCTTCTTGATCTGATGGTCTGTGTTGAGAAGTCAGCCATGATTCTGATGGGCTTACCTTTATTGGTAATCTGTTTCTTTTCTCTGACAGCTTTTAATATTCTGTTTTTAAATTGAATTTCTGGTATCTTGATTATTATATGTCTGGGTGTAGATCTGTTTTAGTTGTAGCTGGCTGGAGTTCTGTATGCCTCACATAACTGTCATTTTCTTTTCCCATGCTTGGGAAGTTTTCCTTAATTATTTCTGTGAATAGCCTTTGTAATTCACCTATATGTATTCCTGCTTCTTCATTCACATTTCTTATTCTTAAATTGTAGTTTCTCTTGTCATCTTCTAGCCTTTGTATTGTTACTGCCTATTTCCTTGTTATTTTTAAGAGATCTTTCCTTTCATCATCACACACTGCCAACTTGTCTTCAAGTTGTGATAGTCTATCCTTAGTTTCTTTTAAGGAGTTTTGCCAGCGTTCGATAGAATTTTTAATTTCCTGGTAGTCTCTTTGAATCTGCTTCATGTATTCTGTATTTTATTTATATTTTTTATTGAATGTTTCTCTCCTTTTTTTGTGTTCCTCCCTTCTTCCGTCTGTATCTTCCTGAGAGCATTTCTTTTATTACTCTGTTCATATCCTGCTTTACCTGATTTAATATTTCAGTTTTGAGCTCGTCTATAAGGTCCTAAAGATATCTCTTAATGTCCATTGAAGCCATGTCTGATGTTGTGTTTGCTGCCCTCAGTCTCCCTTGTTTTTCCCTCTCCTGGATCAGTGCTCTCAGGGTTCTGGGCTGGGAGCCTCCTCCTGCCTTTCTCTCCTGTCATGGTCCTGGCTTCTTCCACACAGGTCACATTGCAGGTCACAGCCCCCTTCCCTGTTGGCCACATTTCCTCCGAAGCACCCTGGTGAGAAACCTCCTCTCTCTCCTGCCTGCTCCTCCCCACTGGGCCAGCCAAACTTCAGGGGCCTTCACCTGGTTAGTGCATGCTAGGCACAGGGAATCGATTTGGGGTGGCTCACTGGGTCCCGGCCAGGGGCACAGCCCAGTCCAAGCAAATCCCATGAATCTGCTCTGGGGAGGGATCAACCAACTGAAGTCACTGTCACTCCCAGTTCAGGCTCCTCCTGCCTGATTCCAACATGTTGCCCATTCAGTTGCGCCCTTCCCATGGCAGTGTGGGGGGGTCTCATTCCCAGCACTGACCGTGGATTAATGAAAGTCCCTTCGCTGGCTCCATTCTCCATTGGGCTCAGCAACCCCTGACTTCATCAGTGCTGTGGTTCCTGTGAGTGGCAGTGGGAATGAGTTTGGGTGGCTCTGCTGGCCAGTGAAGATTCAATCTGGCACAAATTCAAGCATGTGCAAACTTGGTAGTTCACAGCAAAAATGCTGTGTCCCATAATTTTTAGTGGTTTCAGTTGTAGTCCCAACGTATTTGACAAGCTTTTTTATGTTTTAATTTCTTCCTGTGTCAAAAGGATCAATCTCCCTCTGTCTGGGTCTCTCCATGGTGTTTTATTCTAGCATATGAGTTGTTTCTCCCAGGAGGCTTTGTATTTTGTTGCTCACTGATCAGCCATCTTGACTTCTTACAGTGGAGATTCTTGCAAAACTTAAAAATATAAATAGTATCTGGTTCAACATTTCCACTTCTGAATGAATAGCCAAAGGATGTGAAATAAATATTATGAAGGGATATTTACACTGTTACATGTCATTTCTGCATTGTTCACAATGGTTATAACAGATGTCAACCTAACAAATATCAACAGACAAATGAACAAATGAAATGTATTGCATAGACACAGTGGAATAATATTTATCATTTTATGAAAAAAGGAGGTCCTGCCACTTGTGACAACATGGATGAAGCTGAAGGACATTATAAGTGATACAAACTAGGCTCAGAAAGACAAGTAGTACATTATCTCACTCTAGGTAGACTCTTAAAATATCAAATTCATAGTAAGAGTATAGAATGGTGGCTACCAGAGTGGAGGGTGGAGAGATTTGGGAGATGTTGGACAAAAGATTCAACACTTCAGTTGTACAAGAAAAATACACTCTAGCATTATTCTAGGCTTAGAACAATATATACTGGAAAAAAACCTAAGAACCTTGAATCTAAATGTTACCACACACACAAAAATTGATAAGTATGTAATGCAATGCCCACATTATCTTGGTTTAGATATTTCACACATCTTTACCTGGGTCCTTCACACTGAGCTATGTACCCAGTCTTTATTAATTTTTTATTTTAAGACAGCATCTTGCCAAATTGTTAAGGCTGGGCTCAAACTTGTCATCTTCCTTCCCCAGTTTCCAGAGCACTGAGGTTATAGGCATGCACTATGAAGCCTGAAAGTATAGATATATTAAAACATCATGTTGTGCATATATATATATATATATATATATATATATATAAATACACACAATAAAATAAATATACAATAAAATTTAGAATACTGTTTTTTAGATTTGCTTTCTGTGGATGCTTTTGTGATTAGAAAACTTTTTCAGTTTTGTCTGACAACGGCATTTTATTATGATAATATCTGATTTATGAACAATAAAAAGAAATCCAGTTCAAACTGCAGTTCCTCATGTTTTAGTTGAGTCCTTTAACAACTTTGTGTAATATGACAAAATCCTTACTACAATTTTTTCATAATGGCACACTTATTTGTATTTAATCAACAAAGATATATTTTCAATATATATTACTATATATTTTTTATTATCATGCATAAACAATCACAAAACAACAAGTTCTTCAATTCTGTTTATTTTCTCACTTTTGATAGATATTTGGGTAAAAATAATTATTCTTAAAATCTACTACAAGTCAAACAACTGGACACTCAACTTCACTGTCCAGAGACAAAAGGTGACACAGACTATGGTCAACTGAACAATGCATTTGCCATTTGAACCTGCTGTTCCTAATTTGAGTATTGCTATCAGATCTAAAGATCCACTAGTATTTGATTTGCCAACTTTTTCAGAGAATTCAATCGTGCACATTTTAAGTGAAATCTCCTGATTTCTAAATTGTAAATAATTTGCACAGTATCATTATGTAAGCCAAGAATGTATTCACTTGTGAACATATGTGTAGTCCTACTTCTATATTTCCTGAGGATCAATGCAGAGTAACAAGCAAAGTGGTCTAAACAGACTAATTGAATGAGTGCTTCAGTAAATGATGAATCGTAACAGGACCCCAAATAGAAAAGAGCAAAGCTATTTCAGTACCTCACCTTTGACTTTGCTTCAGGATTTGCATGTGAAGTCAGGGGGATAAAGAGGCAAGCAATATTTCAGGAGGTCAGTGATAAAAGCATTCTAAAGGACATTTTATCTCAAGAAAAAAGAAGGACCCTCCCCACGGTTTCCTCAACTCAGCATGATGAATTACTTTTCCTCTTTAAATGGAGAAACTCCTTATTATGACACTAAAATTTTGAACCCATTTTTTAGTAACCCAACTTGCCTCATCTCCATATCATGGAATAGATGAAAGAGGAGAAGAAAGAAGAGGTGAGGTGGAAGGGAAGGGAAAAGGGAAAGGGAAAGGGAAGAGGAAGAAGTAGAAGGACAAGGAGAAAAGAGATATAATGAAGACAGAAAAAACACTGAAAGCAACTATCCAAGAAGTAGTTCTTGAGAAAGCAGGGTTGAACTCAAAAGTTTCATTCTTCTCTCCATTTCCCACTCACCCTATTGATTCTGAATATAGTGTTCTTTCAAATCCAAGAAGGCATATTTTACATTCAAATAGTTTGAGGATTTCCTTAGCTTATTTTCTGGTATGGTTATTGGCAATTAGGTGAAGATTATGCCAGAATAAACTAAACATTTTCAGCATCAGTTATTGTTCATCAGAGCTAGATGGGGATTATTCTTGGTTTGTTGTAAATAATATCATAAAATAAGAAAGAAGTAAGAATAAATTGATTTTGTATTGTGAGGAGTTGTAGTATTTTTCTAAAATTAAGGATCATAAAATATAATTTAAAATTCCTATTTCAAAATACAAAGTACAGTGTCAAAAAATTTTTAAATTGTTCATCAAATAATAAGTTATCACCATTCACAGACTGCAGGGGAAGAGAACAAGAAGTTGCTAAGAAGCAAAGCAAGGCCTCCATATGAATCAATGCCATATGTGGACCACTGTGGGATAGCCAGATGCCAGCCTTATCCCGTGATCAGCACCATTCGTGGACTGTGGGGAAAGAGAACAAGAAGTCAACAAAAAGCAAGCTCTCTCTGCAAATCAGAGCCATGTGTCAGCTTCTGGGGGGCTAGTCAGATGCCAGCCCCTTCTGGCATGTGGGCTGGGAAACAAGAAGAGCCAAATGCACTCCCCACTGCCCCACCCTCTGCTATAAGTGACTAGTTGATCCAGAGAAACACAAACTGTGATTATAGTGATTGAGGTAAAAATACAGTTTAATGCTTGTAGTGTTTAGTATTTCAGTGACTTTGCAGGTTTAAAGCTGGTAGTCTGATCATCTATCTAGATAACAACAATGCACAATGTAGCATCTATGGGAGATCTTCTGAAGATAGTAGCCATTGTTAATTTCCCAATATCTTGTTTTGAGGTCCTGTATCATTTTCATTGTTTTGTTGCATTGGGTCTTATTCTGTTTCATTTTGTTTGATTTTATTATATCTGATGTCATGGGCAGCTTTTTCAAAAATAACAAGATATATTGTAGTAGCCATTTTGGATTTACTAATCTTTTGTTTTGAAGTCCTTTATTGCATTCATTGTTATGTTTCTACTGGTTCTATTCTGTCCTGTTTTGATTCTTACTATGTATGAAGGTATCTGCAGCTATTTTGAAGACAAGAAGAAGCATTATGGTAATCATTATTGATTTTCTATTGTTTTGAAGTCCTATGTCACTTACACTGATTTGTTTTGATTGGCTTTATTCTGTTTTATTTTTCTTGGTTTTATTCTCTTTAAAATAAAGATTTAATTTTTTAAAAGTAAAATAAATCTGTAATCCAAGCATAGAAAATCTAGGACTTATAAGAGTCTGTTTCTCTCAATACTTTAAGGTTTTCTAAGTATAAAATGGATCAGGTGTGAGCATTCATAGGTGTAGGGAGTGATATACAGGGTGTTGAAGAAGGCTATATACAAATAATTTTATACATCTATGGAACTAGGACTAACCATAGTTTATCACTGTCCTTGAAATGTGCACCAAAAGACATCAGGATATAAAACATAACATTAATTTGGAAAAATCCAAAAGTGTTATCAGAATTGTGGTAACTGAGTTTCTCATGAAGCTAGGATGATGAACTTTATAAGGTGGAGAAGTTAAAAGAATCATATTCCTGTGTGGTATCTCTGAAATTTAAGAGATAAAGTAGGATCATAGGCTCAGTTAGTCAGATTCTGAGATGCCTGGGTTATATCTTTAATAGATTCTTGTTTTCATGGTTTAGTCTAGTGATCCCCCCAAAGTGTCGTGTGTTAAGAAATGGTACTATCAGTCATTAGATCACAAGGCCTCTAACTTCAGTGCATTGATCTATTAATAAGATGATGATTCAGTGGCATTCATGAGAGGTAATGGCATCTTAGGAGGTGGAACCTAGGTGAAGGGAGTGAGTGGGTCACAGGATATAACCACAGGGACTAACCCTTGCCACCAGCCTCCTTCCCTGTGGTTTTTCCTCTCTTGCCTACCTGTCAAGAGTTGTGAGACTTTCTTCTGCCATGCGCTTTCACCATGATGTTTCTGTCTTGGAGCCAACCAACAATGAACTGAAACTGTGAGCCAAAATAAACATTTTCCTCTGTTGAGCTGTGCATGTCAGGTATTTTGTTCCAGCCACAAAAAAGGCTAACATACGTACTATTCATTTAATAACTGATATTTTCAGTATAAAGCAACCTTCCTATTATCAATTTGATTTATTTATAGTTGGACTTACCTGATATATGCTCTTGTTAGAGATTCATGTGCCCTCTCATTTTAAATGTCCAAATAAAAGAAGCCATGCATTCCTCACCCATATAATATCAAATCTGGGGCATGGGTCTTTGGCCCACAAGTTAGGACTTCTGTTCCTGGACTTTGCAGCTTGAGCTGGTAGCACCAGAGCAGTGATAGTGTAACTTTTAATGCACTGATGGCAAAACTTCTAGAGTTTTCAGTGGTAACAAATAGCCCTCTACAGCCTGAGTGCCATAGGTTCACCACCACTGCACTGGGGTATGGAGTCAGTGCAGAGGATGAATTTGTGCTATATAGATAGTGATATTTCTGTACCATGATATTTGTAGTACTTCTTGCTGCTGGGACTGGCAACTCCCATTGGCTTCCACCCATTTTCAAAACCTAGTCCACCAATTTTCTGAGCCTTTACTATCAGATGAGGGGCCAGGGATTTTAGCTCAGTGATGTAAGTGTCTGCCTGGTAAGTGCAAGGTCATGAGTTTTATATATATATATATATATATATATATATATATATATATATATATATATGAGAGAGACAGAATATATATAAATATATATATATATATATATATATATATATATATATATATCAGATGAGATTGGGTGCATTTAATGTGGTATGGCTGCAGTGGGGCCTTTAATATCTATTCAGTAAAGTATGCCCTTTTTTCTTTCATTCATTCATTCTTTTTTTTAAAGAGAGTCAGAGTTTATTTCTCTTGCTAGAACCAAGAGTCCTAACTAAAATATTATTTGAAGATTGGAAGAAATTTGGACTTCTTTTCAGCATCTACTGCTAAGATTAGGACATGCATGTAGAATTCTACATCTGCGCTTGTGTTTGGAGATTCAGGATGGAAAAAGATAGCGGCAGTGACATGATTAAAGTGAGTAGAGATCACTTACTTATTTCTAGAACGTCTATGAGGGACAGCTCTTCACACAATAACAACAGTGATTTGAATATTACAGTTATTGTTTATCACCTACCATTTTTATGACAGGCATTTCTCATGCAGTCTTTCATTAATCCTATGAGAGAAGAGCTGTTACTCTCACAGATAAGATAATGGAGTTTCAGAGACAGATCATAAGTTTCTAAGACCAGAAGACTGGTAAGTAGTAGTTGATTTTCTGACAGTCCAAATGCTATTTTCTTTTTCTTCCATCATATCTCATCTCTTCCCAGAACAGAAAGGGAAGAGTTTATTCCTAAATACACACCACAAACTTCATGTTATCTTTAAGTCTAAATAGTATCTTTTCTTAACAGAGTACCAACAAGATATTTTTAGACTCTCAACTTGTTTTTTTATCTTACAGGTTTATAGCTTACTATTGTGTGCATTCATAATTGCTTAATGCAAAACACAGAAGCACATTCATCTGGATAGAGTGTTGAGGTGTTTGTTCCAACTACAGTGGTGTGTTGGTTCACATAATTATTTCCATGATTCTGGTCACAACTCAAATTGGATAAGAATGAAATCAATTTCAATGGTTAGGTTCAGTATTGACCTTATGTAGAAATTTGATTTGGTCTTCATCCAATTCAGTTTGCAACTAGAACTGTGGGAAAAATTAAGTTAATGGGCTGTGGTACCATTATATATCCTTTTCTTTCTTTGTTTCTTTCTTCTTTCTTTCTTTCTTTCTTTCTTTCTTTCTTTCTTTCTTTCTTTTTCTTTCATGTGTAGATTAACACTTGAGATTCTCTTTACTGGAAACACTTCATCAGATTTCATTTTTTTCTTTTATTTTTTCCACTTTCCATTTTCTTATAACATTTATGTTGTTTCTGTGGTAGGAACTATATAACCTATAATTTCTCATTTTTTTCGGATATTCTACTCCTTTTATTTTATTGTTTACTTTGCCTAAATAAGTTTCAAGAAATATTTGAAGAATTTAGCTTTTTTCTGCAATTTAGAGTGACAAGATCACTCTAGATTGACATATGATAGGAAGAGGGTAGGAGAGATAGATTATGGTATTTGAAGGATGAAGGGACTCAGCAAAATGTGATATAAGAAGGAGAGATAAAGTTTTCTGTATTCAGAGGCAGTTGCATTGAACTTCCTGTAAAGGTTGATTCATATTTGTTTCAATTATTTCACATTTCTTGGTATAAAGCCCTATTTCATAACTATTTAAAATTTCCAGGGCTAGCTAGCAGTTGAATGGATGTGTAATTATGTTTAAAAAACAAAGAAAAAGTCATGCTCAAATTGCGTATGGAAGTAAAATGATTGGTTTTTCTTTTAAATTGATGTCAAGTTGGAAGTTAATCTAGAAACTGTATTAAAAATTAATTTATTTTTTCAGGAATGGAAAATAGAGGGTTCAGAGTGGGGAAAAGAATCCTTTAGCAAGGAGTTAAATGGCTCCAAGATAGATTTTTACATAATTAAACTATGTTAATGTAACATACTGTGGAATCACCACATTGCTGTAGTTTGAGTATATAAATATGAGTATGACATTAATGCATAGCGTGATCTCAGTTGCTTGCTTTTGATGATAGTTTTCTTATTCCTGTTAGAAACTACACTACATTATTGTATTTTAAATATTTATTTACACTGAACTCATGGTGGAAGGAAAGTTATCAGAATCAAGATGGTGGTGTCGAATCTTAACAAAATAAACAAAACTTAGGAAGGAGAAGAACTCATGCATGCAGGAGATGATGACTGTAACAGGACACTCTTCCAGAACCATAGCTTTGTACAAAAGCTATTGCAAACTTGCACAGAAATTAGTTTTCCAAAACACCTTCCCAGAAGCTACCTGTCCAGCCCTGGACCGGTGTAGCCCTTGTTACTAATTCTTTATTTTTATTTATTTATTTATTTTTGGTACTGAGGCTCAAACTCACAACCTCATGTTTGCCAGGCAAGTGCTTATGCCACTGAGCTAAATCCCTGGCTGTTAATGATTCTTATAGTCAAAGATTATTATGTCAAAACAAGTTATGTAATCTTTCTCATTTTACCTTGAAAGTTCTCCCAACTTCAACCTTACTGAATCTGCTTATAGGAAACTGCATCATGAGTTTCCCCATTGCAACACTAATTCCCAAATAAACTTATTAATCTTTGGAATAGATCTCTATTCCTACCTTATAGGCAAAGAAGGAACTAACATCCAAGACATATTCCTACTCTCCCTCCTCTTTCCTTATGTCCCTTTTCACAAAAAACTTACTCTGCACAAGAATTAAGGATTTCAGGTGCTGTTTCCATATGTGGGAAGTTTTTGTGTCTGACTTGTACTATTAGGACTGAGCATTTATTTTGCTTTGTAGCAATTTGGAGCACCAGAGAGTTCCTGCAGCTTGATATCACTGAATAAGGAAAATTCAAGCTGGGCCTCCAACCTCTGTGGAGAGAGCCAAATGTCACAGTTCAGGGCCACTGGGTTCCCTTGGTGGGCCTGAAGGTGCTGAATTTCAGCAGGGGAAGAGGAAGCAGCTCCCAAGAGAAGAAAGGACAAAGACAATCCCTTGAGCAGAGGTACAGAGCTCTGGAAGAGATACATCTGTATTCTCAGCATCAAGGAACAGGTCTTTCAGAAATAAAACTGGAACCACATTTTGTTTCTCATGTACAACTGAGCTATTAGTTCCAACCCATGCTTCCCAGAGGAACTTGATGAACAAATCTCATCTTCTGGTCCCTTGCCAGGCCTTGTTTACACTGGATTATATTATACTCCTTGTTTACACCAGATTATATTACTTTGAACTTAGGTTCTTACAAGATTTCAAGTTCTCTTCCATTTGTAATCAGTATGCTCACACAAGCCACTGTTGCTTGACATTGTTGCTTCAGGTTGGTATGATGAAATTTGAGTTTCTTGTATAACATTCTCCCTTCCTTTTGTAATCAGTCATTTCATTCAATTCTTCTTGTTCTTTTCTCAGGCATCTCAGAATGACTTTACCTTCTTTAGAAACAGAAAGTGGGAATTAGGTACTCTATGATAGACCGGAGCACTAAATGCACACTTGAAATGTGCCTAACTTGATGATAACTTGCACAGATATTGATGCTTGATGTTGTCTCCACAGTGAGTGGTATCTTGTGCTCATTTATCAGTTATTCTTTTTCCTCCATAGGTTAAACATGTTCTTCATTCAAGAGCAAGTGACAGCTGATGGACTCTGCCAGTTCATCATCAGGACCTATTGTTCCACGGTACCTCTCTTTTTTTGTTTCATACATTAATGTGGAATAGCTCAGAGGCAGGAAAGACATGTCTATTTATTATATATCAAGTAATTTATAACTAGGTATAGTATCAGGTTTATATTATTTTTATCAGTAGTATTTATCTGCAATATATGAATTAAGTTTCTCTACACTGCTTGTTTTAAAAGAATCTATCCTTTTGCATTCCTGCCAATATATTTTTTCAGATATACTTTTGAGCCAGATTATTTTTGGTAAGCACCTAAGATTACTACTGGGGAATGGGTCCACCACCTGTTCCATAATGTCTACTCACATAGTACCAGCAACAAAGATATAGCATTGGAGTTCCAAAATATGGCACATCAGTAAGCAGAAAAATAGGGAGCCTTTCTGAGAGAAACAGGTCAGATGACAGAATAAAACATCCTGGAGAAGACCAGACAGAGGGAGATGGATCCTCTCAACCCAGGAAGAAACTAAAGTGAAAGAAAAAAAAGAAATGAAAGTCATGGATGGAAGGCTGCAGCAAGACTTGCTCTCATTGGAGCCAGTCCCATTGTGTATGAGATGCTACTTGAATCCAGAGACATGTGGCTGTGGTGAAGTCAGGGTTGGAGAGCCTTAGGGCCTCAGCAGGAGGAAGCAGTCACAGAGGGGAGCAGTGGAATGGAGAACAGCACTTGGCTCGGGGATCTGGCTCGGAGATCCGTAACAGCTCACGGTGAGTGCTCAGAAATCAGTCCTCCTGTGGGAGTAGGCAAGGGAGGCAGACCACATTTTGGAATTGAGCAGGATAAACCCAGAACCAGAACTGCAGCGGCCTTCAGTCAGCCACTTCTAGTGCAGAGCAGATTTATGGGAATTGCTCAGACTGAGTCCCTTCTCTGTGCGCAATCCAATAGTAAAAGACAAGGTCTCCCTGAATCTATACCTAACTGGCCCCATCTGCCCGGCACACACTTACATGGTGAAGACTCCCAGAGTTTGCCAGCTCAGAAGGGAGGGGCAACTTGCTCCACCCTTGCCTGTACTTCAGTGGCCATCAGCAAACTGGGGAGGGCAGCAATCCCTAGCAAGCACATTTCAGAGTAATCGCAGCCAATACAGGAAGTTCCAGGGACCCCCATTGTCCACTTGTCTGGAGGAAACCTGAAACATGACATGAGGAAGAAACAAACGAAATCTCAACACAAACACTACTGGCCCAGGGGAGGTAAACACAGAAGAGATTGGAGTTACACACCCACAGTGTTGGAAAAAGCAGCATCTGCCATAAAGAATTACTTCATGTCATTATAAAAGCACTAAAAACAGAAACTCTAATACAAGTAAAGCAAGATATAAGAAAAATAATAAAGGAAATGCTAAGTACCTCTGAAGAAGACACAGATGGAATAACGGAGGGACATAGAAAAAGGAGAGAAACCTTCGATGAAAAATATAAAAAAAAAACCTAGAGTACATGAATCAGATTCAAAGAGACTACCAGAAAATTAAAAACTCCATTGAAAGCTGGCAAAACTGCTTCAAAAAAACTAAAGATAGACTATTAAACCTTGAAGACAGGTGTGTAACATGTGATCATAAAAGGAAAGATCTCTTAAAAATAACAAGGAACCAGGAAGTAACAATACAAAGGCTAACAGATGACAAGAGGATCTATAACTTAGGAATAAAAAATGTGAATGGTTATAGGCATGGGTCTAGTTTCAGTCTTGGGCATGTGGAGAACCAGTTTTTCCAACACCATTTATTAAAGAGGCTATCTTTTTCCCAGTGAACATATTTAACCCCATTGTCAAATATCAGATGACTGAGTGTTTTTGTAGTTGTGTTTGCATCTTCTAATCTGTTCCATTAATCCCCAGGTCTATTTCTTTGCCAGTACCACGCTTATTTTATTACTGTGGCTTTGTAATATATTTTCAGGTCAGGAATTGAGATGCCTCCTGCCTTGCCTTTGTTGCTCAGAATTGCCTTTGCTATTCTAGTTTCTTCTGTTTCCAAATGAATTTTAGGAGTGTTTTCTCTAGATATGTGAGGTATGTTAATGGTATTTTGATTGGGATTGAATTAAATCTGTATAACAGTTTTGAGAGTATGACCATTTTCACAATGTTGGTTGTTCCTAGCCAAGAGCAAGGAATATCCTTCCATTTTCTAATAATCCTCTTCAATCTCCTTTTTTAGTATTGCATAATTTTCAGCATGTAGATCTTTTACATTCTTAGTTAGCTTGATTCCTAAGTATTTCACTTTTTTAGATGTTCTTCTGACAGATGATATTTCCATAATTTCTCTCTCAGTGAGTTCTTTGTATAAGGAATTGCTATTGATTTTTGAGCACTGACTTTGTATCCAACTGCACTGCTGAATTTGTTTATTACCTCCAATAGTCTTTTAATGGAAATTTTTGGGTCTTCTATATGGAGTATCATGTCATCTGCAAATATTGATAATTTAACTTCTTCCTTTCCTATCTTTATTCTTTGTATTTCTCTCTCTTGTCTGATTGCCCTGGCTAGTATTTCCAGAATTGTACTGAATAGGAGTGGTGATAGTGGACATCCTTGTCTTTTTCCTGATTTTAGAATGAAAGCTTTTGAGTTTTGTCCATTTAGTATAATGTTGGCTGTTGGATTGTCATAGATGGCCTTTATAAGATTGAGTTAGACACCATGTATTCCAAGTTTGTGAAGTGTTCTTATCATGAGCATATGTTGGACTTTGTTGAAAGCTTTTTCTGCATGTATTGAGATGATCATGTGGTTTTTGTTTTGGGCTCTGTTGATGTGTTGTATTACATTTATTGATTTGAGTATGTTAAACCATTCCAGTATTCCTGGAATGAACCCCACTTGGTCATGATGTATAATCTTCTTGATGATTTACTGCATCCTATTTGCCAGTATTTTGTTGAGAATCTTTGCATCAATGTTCATTAGTGAGATTGGCCTATAGTTCTCCTTTTTGTTTGAATCTTTCTCTGGCTTTGGTATCAGAGTAATATCAGAGTAATCCAGGAATGATTTAGGGAGGATTGTTTCCTTTTCAATTTCACTGAAGAGTTTAAGAAGTATTGGCATCAAATCTTCTCTAAACGTCTTGTAGAATTCAGCCGTGATCTCTCAGGACCTGGGCTTTTCTTTTAATTATGTTTTCAATTTTAATAGCTGATATTTGGTTATTCAAAATTGCTATATCTTCTTGGTTGAACTTTGGTAGTTCATGTGTCTAGAAATCTGTCCATTTCCTCTGTGTTTTCCACTCTATGTGAGTAAAGATTTTCAAAGTAGCTATTCATGATCTTTTGAATTTCCATGAGATCTGTAGTAATTTCGCTCTTTTTGGTCATTATTATGTGAATTTGGGTTTTTCTTTCTTTTTCTTAATAAGGTTAGCTAGAGGTTTGTCAATTTTGTTTATTCTCTCAAAAAAACCAGCTTTTTGATTCATTAATTCTTTGTATTTTTTTTAGTTTCAGTTGTATTGATTTCTGCTCTAATCTTTAGTTTCCTCTCTTCTACGAACTTTGAGTTTAACTTGCTCTTTTTTTTAGATGCTTGAGATGAAGCATTAGATTGTTTATTTGTGTTTGTTGTTTTCTTGGTATACCAATTTATTGCTATATATTTTCTTCTTAAGACTACTTTCACTGCATCCCACAGATTTCAGTATATTGTTTCCACATTTTCATTGAATTGTAAGTATTGCTTTATTTCTTCTTTAATTTCATCAGTAGCCAATTGGTTATTCAGAAGGTTGTTATTTAATTTGCATGTATTTATGCAGGTTTTGCAATTTCTTTTGCCATTAATATCCAGATCTAAATATTAAAACAGAAACCACAGAAGACCAGACAGGTAGAAGTCTTGGAGACATAGGGGTAGGCAGACAATTCATGAACAAAATGCAAACTGCGCTGGAAACACTTTAAAGAATCAAAAACTGGGATCTCATATTACTGAAAAGTTTTTGCACTTCAAAAGAAAGTGGAAAAATGAAAAAGGAATACTGCTCCATTGTTGGTGGGAGTGTAGACTGCTACAGCCACTATGGAAATCAGTATGGAGATTTCTCAAAAGACTAGGATTAAAACCAGCTATTCCCCTCCTGGGCATTTTCCCAGAAAAACTGGAAATGTCATATAACACTGGTATATGTGCACCTATGTTCATAGCAGCACAATTTATAGTAGCTGAATCTTTGGAAACAACCAAAATGCCCATCAACTGCAGAGTGGGTGAAAAAGATGTGATATTTTTATACAATGGAATATTACTCAGCTAGAAAAAAAGGATGATCTTGAGGCCTTTGTAGGTAAATGGAGGCAACTTCAGACTATCCTCATTAGTGAAATAAATAAGAATCATATTTATAAACATCACATTGTGTCTCCAGTGTAAAAATTAGTAAGAAATATAGGAGTAATAAAACCCAAAATGTATAACTGCAATTGTAAAAAAGAGAGAAAAAAGCGCTTTAAAGGATATCACTGCATGTATGTTTAAGTGTGTAAGATAGATAACCATATTACTAAGTTTTTGTTGGATCATTGAAAAGAACTGTTTGCAGTCTCACTGTTTGAATGTCCACTTTGTATGCTTTAGTTTTGTAACTTGAACAACTATTTCTATGAGGATGATATGTAATTTATCAACTAGTGATTTTTTTACTGTTTTTTTGAAATTATGTATTATTCTACCCTTTTTTCTGTTTTGCTTTTTTTTCTTTAAATAAAAATTTTAAAAAAGAGTAAAAAACATGAGTGAAGAAGCAGCGATAAATACAAATGAAATACAAAGGCTATTTACAGAAATAATTAAAGAAAACTTCCCAAGCATAGTAATAGGAAATGTTACCCAGATATATGAAGCATACAGATTTCCAGCCAGCTATAACCAAAATAGATCTACACACAGATATATAATAATCAAGATCTCAGAAATTCAACACAAGAACAGAATATTAAAAGCTGTCAGAGAAAAGTAACAGATCACCTATAAAGGAAAACCCATCAGAATCAAGACAGACTTCTGGACACAAATCATCCAATCAAGAAGAGCTTGGAGTGAAGTATTCCAAATCCTGAAAGAAAATAACCTCCAATCCAGGTTGATGTACCATGCAAAGCTATCTCTCAAAATTAATGGAGAAACAAGATGCTTTCATGACAAAGAGGAACTGGGGGAGTTCGTGACCACCAATCCAACCCTACAAAAAGTACTGAAGGACATTCTAAAGAGAGAGGAAAAAAGACCATGGTTTCAGGAACAGCAGCAAGGAGGTTCACTAAATGGGGAAGACAGTGAAATGAAAGGGAAAAGTAGACACCAGTGGCAGAAAAATAGTATGGCAGAGATGAGGCAGAGAAGATTGGCCACAATTGCTAACATGGATAGCCTCAGTACACTAATAAAAAGAAACACAGACAGAGTGGATTAGGAGATACGGTCCATCAAGATGCTGTATATAAGAAATACATTTAACCTGAAAAAAGGTTTATGGACTGAAAGTCAAAGATGAGAAAATAATGCTCTATGTGACAGGGAATTGGAAAAAAATGGGAGTAGTTTGCCCATCAGCTACAGATTGGTTGGAAAGACATAACACTGTTACTCAGCTATAAGGAAGAAAACACTGAAGCTCTTGTAGGTAAATGGATATAACTTGAGACCAAGCTCAAGGGTAAAAAGATTCAGAACCACTTAGGTAAATAGCAGGTTGCCTCCTTACTCTAAAAGCTAAAGGAATTACTGGTATACAAAATGTACAATATACCCTGGGAAAATGAAAGGGGAGGAATTTTCTAAATAGGGAAGGCAGTGGACATTGTTAATCTTGTATCATGATTTGAAACCCATATAGTTTTCATCACTGTGTTTAGTGTGGTTATATTGTGTTACAATTTGTCTACTTGTACTAGATTTGAGGACATAGACAGCTGTTCCAAAGATAGCAGGATATACTACAGTAACCATTTTTAATTTCCTATTAACTTAATCTGAAACCCTGTATTGCTTTCACTGCCTTGTTTTGACTGATTTTATTTGAATCTGTCTTGTTTGATCACCATCTTGTCTTGACTGATTTTTATTCAAATCTGTTATGTTTGATACTATCAAATCTGATAGTATAGGCAACTACTCTGAAGACAATAAGATTCACTATAATACCTATTCTGGTTTGACTATTACCCTCTTTTGAAATCCTATAATTTCTCCAATGTTTTGTTTTTATTGATTTTGTTCTGTACTGCTATGTTCAATTTTATTGTACCTGATGATATAGACAACTCTAATGAAGATAACAAGAGACATCATGGTAACCATTGTAGATCACCTAGTATTGTGGTTTTAAATTATGTACTATGTCCATCCTTTTGTTTTGAATGACCCCATTTTGTTTTGTTTTGTATTTTTTTCTTATTTGATTTAATTCCTTTCAAAATAAAAATAAAAAGATATAGCATTGATGTGCTGCTCTAGGAGACTCAGACCATGCAACTCAAGTCTAAAAAATTCATCCATTCACCAGTTGCCTGTTGAATGTTTCCTGTGCCTCATGTGAGGTGTAGATCTAATCTATAGCTCACTGGATGTATAGTGTTAAATGAAGTTTAGCTTGATCTTTCTCTTCATGTAATTCCTCATGTAATGACTGGAAGAAGACTTTCTAAAGAATGACATATACTCTACCATCTTGTCATCATCCAAAGCATTAACTCAGTGTCTTTCAATGGAGGACTTACCTTCTATCATTTTTACTTTTTGTGGTACCCCATAGTTTCTTTTCTGTCTATGCCCCATAAACACACTCACTTATGTTCTCTAACATTTATTAGCTTTCATCTTGAGTAGAACTTTCAACTTCTTCATTATTATCTAAATAAGTTAATGTTATAAATATACTAAAATAGTGCCTGACTTATGTATGAAATGAAACAACAACAACAAAGAGATGTCCATCTGTCTCAAACTTAGCACTTACTAAATATTCAGCCCTCAGAGTATGCTCATTCTGCTTTCTCTCTCCACCCACTGAGTGTTAGTGATCTCTAGGTTTTAGGAGTATCTAAGAGTGTGTACCACAGCAGCTACATGATCTGTGGATGACAAGTGCCAGGGAAGCTTTCCTGGAAAGAAGCACCTTTGAATGGATGCTCAACAGAGGGCATTTAAGTGCTTAACAAGTTATGATAGTGATGACAATTATGATTATCATTGTCACTGTACTTGAAATTTAATCATGGCTGGAAAGAGAACTTTTCATCCTTTGAAAACTTCCTTTTTTCTTTTCCTGACTACGATGTAAGATCATTAGCAAAGATGGAGAAGAACAGAAGTGACACTTAATCCACTCTTCTGTGTGCAAGATTCCCTTCCCAATGATAGTTTGTATGGTCAGTCGATGCTGGAGACTCCTTAATGCATAAATGGGCCCTGGAAACATGTCAGGGTGCAACTGAAGAGTGTTCACTATCCAGGAGCAGTTGATCAGCTCCCGTTTTGACCTAAAGCCTTTCTTTGTTTTCCTTATTCTTATTCTCAATCCTTCCACCACTGCCTTTGCCTTCTGAACTCAAGGCATTCATTCCCCTCCTCAGAGTAGTATTATCTATGATGGAGGATTTTACATTCAGAAAATCCAAAAAGTCCTATCTATTTCTGCTAGGACTAGGCAGAACTTATTATTTGGGACCTGAAAGGCCTGTTCACCCTCCTGGAAATGGAGGTTATTGTTGCCTCTATCTTTTTTTTTTTTCTTCACATTTCATGCATAGCAAATTTAGATTGAGCACATTTCCTATCATGATTTTGTAAAAACCATTAAACAGTCTAGGGCTTCAGTGAAACACATTTACTACATTTAAAATGAATCAGACACATAACAGCTGTTCACACAGATATGAACTGGCTTCTTAAATTTGATAACCACTTTTCTATGAAGAGATATGGTTATGGTGGATTTCTCTATGTTAGACATTTCTTCTGTTTTTCTATGACTTTGCTGATTATCTTATTTTGTAGTCACAGAAAGGAAAATGGAAGTTTTGAAAGGACAAAAAATCTTCTCTGTAGTCATGCTTAAATTTCAAGTATAGTAACAATCATGAACATAACTGTAATCATCTTTATAATACTTCTTAAGCACTTAAATGCCCTGTGTTGAGAAAAATATATAATTATCTCTTCAAAAATCCCTGTAAGTTAGATAATGTTACTCCTATGTCAAGACATCTCTAAAATTAAAACAATTTGCAAAAGTTCTCTACTCCCTAGTTGCTAAAATGAAGTGAGTTTTTGATGGGTTTCTTTGGATTTTGGAGGCAACATATTTCTCATGTAAGTGTACTGCTCCTACCCTGTTGTTGTCAGTTTTTAGTGAGACCTCGCACAAGAGAGGGTTCCAAACCAATTCTAGATTGCTGTGGAAGCTGCACACTGCTTGAGGTTTATGATACAGACGATCTAAGGTAGCCTGAAGTGATTACAACAAGTGTGGATGGTGCATGATGCCACCAAGGAGCCTAGAGAAGAGAATCAAAACACAGATTTCTAGAATTAAAAAAAAAAACAACTATACTCCTTTCTGGAGATAAATGATCTTTTGAGAAATAGAACCTACTTTGACACTAGATCTTGCTAGAAATTTAATGTTTAATCATGAGACATCAAGCAATCACACAATTTGAAGTGCTTATTATGAAGTGTTATCCAGTTACATGGCCTTGTTTGCACAATAGGAACCAATCCCCAAGAGAAATCAGACTGCACTCAAGTCTGAACTCAAGACATCAGATATAAAAAGACAACTCAAATCGGCAAGAAAGAATTGTTGGAACAGTGGTTCTGCTTATGAAAGTTCCCATATTTGTTACATTTCCTCTCTCAATCCTTATCTACAACCTTATGAAAGAAATTATAACTAATTACCTAAGAAGAAAAAACTAGGGCTTGTGTTACAATAGACCTTGCACACATACTGGCAGCAATGAGAGATCTCACAGCATCATTATGCTTGTAAACTTCTTGAAAGAAAACGATGGGAAGAAATCCTTAAAGGAGTCCAGAATATCAAGTATCCCATACAGTCATCTGCTCAGTGTGACTTGAAACCAAATGAATCCTGATTAAGTCAGTCTTAAGACTGAGATTCCCTGAGTGCTCCTCCATGGGAAGTCTTGCCTATAGCTATGGATATTAAAGCAGCCCTGGGGATAAAATACACTTAAAGCTTCCAGAGTAGAGGGCTGAGTTAGAAACAGGTTGAACATCTTCAGCACACAGCAGAACATTAATCACCAGCAGCAATAGTGATAGCTAATATAGGAGTGGTTATAAAATTCCAGACTTAATCCAAGCCTTTTCCTTATATTAACTCATTCATTCCTCACCAGAGTCTCATGAAATGGATATTATTCATATCTGACAAATGAGGAAACTGAGGAATAGGGAGGTAGAGCAGCTTGCCCAAGGGCACCTAGGCAGACAGTATCTATCTGCATTAAATTAAAGGAGAAATTAAATAATATCTACAGCTAAACAAAAAATATATACAATATACTAAAACCTGTGGGAAGCAATGAAACCAGTCCTAAGAGGGAAATTTATAGTAGTGAATACTTACATCAGGAAAACAGAACAAGCACAACCAACCAACCAAATGTTGCACCTCAAGCTTCTAGAAAAAGAAGGTAAGTAAATACCAAAGCCCATACAAGAGAAGAAATGATAAAGATCAGAGCAGAAATGAACACAGTTGAGACTAAGAAAACAATACAAAGAATTAATGAATCAGAGTTGATTCTTACCTAAAATAGGAGATTGAAGAGGATGTCAGAAAATGGAAAGATATTCCTTGCTTTTGGTTAGGAAGAGCCATCATTGTGAAAATGACCATACTGCCAAAACTGTTACGCAGATTTAATGCAATTCCAATCAAAATGCCAATAACATACCTTACAGATCTAGAGGAAAAAATTCCTAAAATTTGTTTGGAAACAGAAGAAAACTAGAAGAGCAAAGGCAATTCTGGGCAACAAAGGCTAGGCAGGAGGCATCTCAATTCCTGACTTGAAATTATACTACAAAGCTACAGTGATAAAATCAGCATGGTACTGGCAAAAAACAGACCTGTGGTTCAATGGAAAGATTAGAAGATGCAGACACAAGTACAAAGACACTCAACCACCTGATATATGACAAAAAGGCTAAACATGTTCATTGGAAAAAAGATAGCCTCTTTAATAAATGGTGCTGGAAAAAACTGGATTTCCACATGCCAACAACTGAAACTAGACCCATGTTTATCACCATGCACTAAACTAAATGGATCAAAAATCTGAATATGGATCAAAGATCTGAAAATTAAAACACAAACACTAAATCTACTGCAAGACAAAGTAGGTAGAAATCTTGAAGACAACTCCAATGTCTAACAAGGTCCTGAATTCAGTCCCGGACACTGAACGTGTGCAGGTTGAATCCCAGCATACAGGGAAGCCTTGGAATGTCACTCTCAGGCAGTAAAGACCACACCCCACATCCCAAATCTTCAAAGGATGCACAAGAGGTCCCAGCAGGCTTAACTGGCCCTCATCCAGTGAACTCCAAGTGGCCAGTAATTGCCTGCAGTCTGCCCTGGGAGCCAAAAGTGGGCCAGATGATTCCCAGCACATGGGGAAAGCTTTGAAACATCACTCAAAACCTGAAAATATAGGAAAAAGATAAAACAAAAGAGCAAAATGCAATCTCAAACTTCCAGCCCAAACCAAGCAAGGCTAGGAGACATGGACACAGAAGAAAATATAACCATACACCTGAAATTCCTGAAATGGTAACAACTGAGTAAAGAAACAACTCTGGGAAACTATAAAAGAACTCAGATCAGAAATAGTCTCCCAGGTAAAAGAAGAAATGATAAATGTAATGAAAGAAATGTTAAACACACTTAAAGAAGACATAGTTAAAAAATTAGAGAAACAATGCAAAAAGATGGAAACTCTGAATGAAGACTATAAGAAACAAACAGAATACATGAAGCAGATTCAAAGAGATATACATGAAATTAAAAATTCCATCAAAAGTTGGCAAAACTGACTCAATGAAAGTGAAGATAGAATTTCAGACCTCAAAGAGAAAACTGCAGCTAGTGAACAGGATAGATCTTTTAAAAATAACAAAGAGCCAGGAAATAACAATTCAACAACTGCAAGATGATGCAAAGAAAAACAACATAAGATTGATAGGTATAAACAAAAAATAAAGTGACAACACAAATGATATCAAGAGGCTATTTACAGAAGTAATAGCTGAAAATTTCCCAAACATGAGAATGGAAACTGACATACAGATCAGTGAAATCTTGAAGACATGAGGGTAGACAACGAGTTCATGAACAAAACACAAACTGCACGGGAAGTACTTCCCAGAATCAACAACTGGGATCTCTTCTCATTAAAGAGTTTTTGTACTTCAAAAGAAATTACCAACAGAGTGAAAAGAAAACTCACAGAATGAGAAAGAATTTTAGCCAGCTGTCTCTCAGACAAAGGACTTATATCTAGAACATATAAAGAACAAAAAAACATCAGGCCCCCCAAATTCAAAGATCCAATGCAAAAATGGGCATCTGAAATGAACACTCATTTCTCAGATGAAGAAATACAAATAGCAAATAAATACATTAAGACATGCTTAACATCATTGCTCACTAGAGAAATGCAAATTAAAACAACATTGAGAGTGCATCTCACTCCAGAAAGAATGGCTACCATCAAGAAATCAACTGATAACAAATTTTGGCAAGGCTGTGGGGGAAAAGGAACACTTCTCCACTGCTAGTGAGAGTGCAGACTGTTGCAGCACTGTGGAAATCAGTATGGAGATTCCTTAAAAAACTATTATTAGAAGTCCTGTTTAATCCAGCTATTTCCCTTCTTGATGTTTTCCCCCAAAAGTGAAAAGACCATGCCACAGTGATATATGTATACTCATGTTTATAGCAGCACAATTTGTAATAGCTAAATCTTGGAAACAATCCAAATTTCCTTCAACTGAGGAATGGATATCAAAGATGTGGTATTTTTGTACAATGGAATATTACTCAGCTATAAAAAGGATAAACTTGAGGCTTTTATAGGTAAATGGAGGCAACTTGAGACCATACTCATAAGTGAAATAAATCAAACTCACTTTTATAAATATCATATTGTCTACCTAGTATAATAACAAATAAAAACCTGAAAAAGTAACAGGACCCAAAATGTATAATAGATATTATAGTAAGGAAAAGGAAAAAAAAAGTTTTCAAAAGGATAGAACAAGTGGGATAAGGAAAAGGAAGAAAGGAAAAGATTATATGTATGTTGGTAAACATATATAAATATATGTATATGTATAAATATATGTAATATATGTAAACATATATAAATATATGTAATATATGCTAGATAGACAACTATATCTCTCTTAGCTCATCTCAAAGAACAGTTTGTACTGTCAAAGTTTGATTGATCACTTTTGTGTCTTGATTTTGTAACTTGAGCATTTAGTTCTGAGATAACAATATGCAACATGTTAACTAGTGTTAATTCCCTACTTTTGTTTTCTTCTTTGAAATTCCGTATAATTTCTATCATTTTTTGTTTTGCTTTTTAAAAAGAAAAAAAGAGTTTATTCTTTGAAAATAAATAAAATTAATAAACCCCCAAACACGCTTATCAAAAAGAAGGAAAGAAATGATTAAAATTCATTGAGGAATGAAAGGGGTGAAATCACTACAGATCCTATGAAAATTCAGATCAGCAATACCTATCAAAAATCTTTAATCTCATAGTATAAAAACAGAAGAAATGGACAGATTCTTAGAAACATATGAATTACTAAAGCTGAATCAAGAATATATAAAAATTGTGAACAGCATAGTGTTCTCTTAAATTGAGAATGTAAATTAAAAACTTAGTGATAAAGAAAAAGCCCAGAACCTGACAGATTCATGACTGAATTCTATAAGAAACTTAGAGATTTAATGCCAATACCCCTCAAATTCTTTCATAAAATTGAAAAGGAAGCAATATTCCCTGATTCCTAGAGGCAAGTATTACCAATACCAAAACTAAATAAAAACCCAACCAAAAAAGAGAACTACAAGGTTGGGGATTTAGCTCAGTGGCATAAGCACCTGTCTTGCAAGTGCGCAGTTGTGAGTTCAATCCCCAGTACAAAAATAAAAAAGAAAAAAGGAAAAGAGAACTAGAGACTGATCTCCTTAATGAACATAGAAGCAAAAACACTCATGTGAGATACTATCAAAAAGAATGCAGCAAATCATTAAGAAAATTACACCCATGACCAAGTAGGATTCATTCCAGGAATGCAGGGATAGTTCAACAGACACAAAAAAACAAATGTAATACACCATATCAACAGAGCCAAAGACAAAAGTCACAGGATCATCTCAATAGATGTAGCAAAAGCTTTGGATAAAGTCTAACACTCATTCATGATAAAAATCATAAAGAAAATTGAAATAGGTTGTCTTTATTTCAATCATGCTAAAATCCAAAATCATACTAACCCACCAGCCAAAATCATACTAAATGGACCAAAATTAAAAGGTTTAACTTTAAAATCAGGAACAAGACAAGGATGTTCACTATCACCACTTCTATTTATTATAGTTCTGAAAACATTATCAAAAGCAATTAGACAAGAAAGAGAAATAGAAGGAATAAAGATAGGAAAGGAAGTTAAGTTATCATTATTTACAAATGACATGATACTGTACATAAAAAAACCCAAAAACTCCAGCAAAAGACTTCTAGAACTAATAACCAAATTCAGTTGCTTGGCTCAATACAAAATCAACAATCAAAAATCAATAGCATTCCTGTACACAAACAACAAATTTATTGAGAGTGAAATTAGGGAAACCATATCTTTCACAATAGTATCCAAAATAAAATGAAATAACTAGGAATCAATCTAACAAAGGAAATAAAAGATCTATATACTGAAAATTACAATATTCTGAAAAAAAGAGATCAAAGAGACTATCAGAAAATGGAAAAATATTCCTTGCTCATCAATAGGGATAAGCAAAATAGTGAAAATGACTATACTCCCAAAACTATTATACAGATTTACTGCATTCCTAATCAAAATATGATTAGCACACCTCACATAAGTAGAAAAAATATTCATAATATTCATTTGGAAATAGAAGAGGCTTGAATAGTAAAGGCAAATCCAAGCAACAAAAGCAAGGCAGGAGGCATCTCATTCTCAGACTTGAAATTATAATACAGAGCTAATGTGATAAAATCAGCATGTTTCTGGCAAAAAAGACAGACTCAAGGATCAGTGAAACAGAATAGAACATGCAAACACAACTACAAAGTCAGCCACCTTATCTGTGACAAAGGGGCCAAACATGATGCCTGGAAGAAGCAAAGCCTCTTTAATCAATGGTATGGAAAAAAACTGGCTCTCCATATACTGGAGACTGAAACTAGTCAAAATGGATCAAAGAT
The DNA here is from genome assembly GCA_004027455.1 of Hydrochoerus hydrochaeris. Lineage (NCBI taxonomy): Eukaryota > Metazoa > Chordata > Mammalia > Rodentia > Hydrochaeridae > Hydrochoerus > Hydrochoerus hydrochaeris. The sequence continues at coordinate 51,663 of PVLA01002415.1, forward strand.
CTAAATATACAAACAGAAACATGAATCTAAATATACAAACAGAAACATAAATCTACTGGAAGATAAAGGAGGTAGAAGCCTTGAAGGCATAGGTGTAAGTAGGGATTTCATGAACAAAACCTAGACTGCATGAGATATATTTCAAACAATTAACAACTGCAATGTCATCTTATTAAGAGGCTTTTGCACATCAAAAGAAATCACCAACAGAGTGAAAAGACAACCCACAGAATGGGAAAAATTTTAGCCAATTGTCCCTCAAACAAAAGACTTTTGTCTAGAACACACAAAGAACTGAAAAACCTCAAACCATCCCACCAATTTCAAAGGTGCAATCCAAATATGGGTATCTGAGATAAATACAGACTTTTCAACTGAAGAAATATAAATGGCAAATAAAGGTATAAAAAATATTCAATATTATTGGTCATTTGAGAAATTCAAATTAAAACAACATTGAGATTCCACCTTACTTCAGAAAGAATGGCTAGAAATCAAGAAATCAACCAATAACAAATGCTGAAGGAGCTGTGGAGAAAAAGGAACATTTCTCCACTGTTAGTAGGAGTGCAAATTAGTGCAACCACTGTGGAAATCTGAATGAAAATTCCTCAAAAGACTAGGATTTGAAGTCCCATTCAACTCAGCTATTCCCCTTCTGGGTATCTTCCCAGAAGAATTAAAAACTGAATACCACAGCAAGACATGTGCACCCATGTTTATAGCAGCACAATTTGTAATAGCTAAATTTTGGAAACAACCCAAATGCTCATCAACTGAGGAATGGATAAAAAATACATAGTATTTTTATATAATGGAGTACTATTCAGTCATAAGAAAGGATAAACTTAAAACTTTTGTAGGTACATGGATACAACTTGAGGCCATACTCATAAGTAAAATACATCTGACTCATGTATAAACATTGTATTGTCTTCCTGATGTGAGAAACTGAGTAAATGAGATCTAAAATGTACAATAGTTATTGAAAATTGATAAGAAATTGTTCAAAAGGAAAAAGGATCTAGAATGGGGAAAGGATGGAAAGGAAAAGGGAAAAAATGCAAGTTGATTATACTATTAGTGTCTCTTAATTCATTGAAAAGTAAGGTTTATGCTAATATTGATTAGAGTAATTTTATTGACATATGTTGTACTCTGAATAACTACTTTAAAGATAGCAATATCCAATGTATTAACTATTGCTATTATCCTATTATTTTGTTATGAATTTTTTTTTACTTTTTAAAATAAAATTTAAAAAAATAAAAGAGTCTGGATGACAGATTCGGGTAGTTGCAAAAGTTCTAGCCACTTTCTGCCTTCTAGTCCCAGTTAGTTTCTGACCTTTTAGCTCAGTATTCTAAAAGCCATCACTTTTTCTTTAAAACAATCCCCATTTCTATTTAAGGTCACATAAGATGGTTTGTATTCCCTGCACCCAAAAGATTCCTCATGATATTTTATGAGCAAAATAAAACTCCTATTTTCTGTAGATTTAAACCTGCACAGAGATCAAGGCTCTTCTTTTTCCTGTCAGTACTCGGTTCTTTGATTCCATCAGCTCCGAACAGATAAGGAGTTTGTGTGATGAAATAGTTGAGCTGTTGACCTGAATCCAAGGCTAAATGGCAGGCCAGAAACTGAACATGGATGATAATCATGATATAGAAGAATGAGATTCCCAACCTAGTAGGTGTTTGATGTGAGTCCATGTTCTCTAAAATCAAAAAATGAATTTTTAGAAATAGCAGAGGTTAAGAACAGAATTTATTTATTGAAAGAAGAAAGCTTCTGTCTGAGAGAGAGACAAAAGGGGTGCCCAGTGAGTTGCCAAAGACTCTGTCTTTTCTAGGGACTTTTATAGAGCGAAACCACAAGGTTAGATGGGTCAAAGGTGGGGAAGACTTGGGAACTTGCAAGGCAGGCATAAAGTGGGACAAAACTATGGTTAACCAATAAGATTAATTATACAGGTAAAATTGATTAAATAGGAAACACATGAGGAAGCTAGTCATGTAGCAAGAGGGTATGCTTAAAAAGCAGTGATTCTTCCTGTAGGAAGTTGGGATGGTGACTACTACCTTCCTCAGGGTGATAGAAACTTATTTAGAATATCAGTCCTTAGGATGTGGGTGCCTTTGTTTGATCTTTTGTCTTGAGGCCTGGCCCACATCAAGGAAGTGTCTGTCTCCCCACAGTTGCAGGATATCTGTCCCTTTGCACTGGCTTCCTCTAGGACCTAGCCCTATCTGACTGCCTGTGTTTCTATCTAACTCAGTTGCCTGTAACGATAATATTTCTTTATTCTGAATATGGAATATAGATTATTCTGTGAGGTCCTTTTGGAGCATATTTGTTTCTGGGGACTGTCTCACTGGAGTGGGTCAACTGCTATGTTCTGAGGTGATTTGTACCAGAGACATTGTTCCACGAATAGCTGCCCACAGTCTACCCTTTCCTCCAAAGATCTCTTTTCTCTGCCTCATTGACTTTTCTCAGCAGATTGGGTTAATTTTCAGGGCAGGCTCTCATCACACAAAAGGGTGGAGCAGGTGATAGGGTTATGGCTGAGCAACCACAGAATGGCTTGAAGTGGAGAAGACCATAATTTACAAAGAAGTCAGATTTTCAGTTTTCTTCTGCTTAGATCTGCCAAAAAAGAAAAACCCCAGATTAACACAAAACCATAAATTTTCGAGTCTTTTCATCTTTAAACTCCTGAAAACTCTCTTAGGAACCCACTAACCACTACTTCTTTTCAGAACTAGTTCACGTTGTTCTTTTTTAACTCAGCACACCATATGCAAAATAGCTGTTTCCTAGTTGAAAGGCTGAGGGAACACTAGCTTGCTGAAGAAGAATCATTAATCTGGTTAAATAACTACCTACTGCTAAGGGGTAATTAGGAAGAAGGGAAAAGGTAATTTTACGAGGAGTTTGTATAGAGGGGTCTATTTAATTTCCTTGACTCCACAAAGAGAGAATTTATAATTGTCAGGAAGAGAATAGTTGACAGTATGATTTTACTTACAAAAAGACAGTAAAGAAAGGAAAAAGTGACCTGGAATGTAAGAGCTCTGCTCTTGCATTTTTCAGTCATATATATGTATGACTGAATATATAATATAACATAATATAATATAATATAATATAATATAATATATATATATTCCCCATCAACAAACTGTTTGGGCTTCTTTTTTAGTTTTCTCCTTGAAGTGTGTAGCATGGAAAAAATGTAATGTTTCAATCTATATTCCACTATGCTCTTTTTTTTAAAAATAAAGCCGTCTTTTCTAGTCTGAGTGACCCAACACTTATGATTTTCCTAAATTATACCTTTTATGATTCTGAAATGGTCTGTTATAGGTTACATCTAAAATCTACCCCAAAGCACTCATGGTGGGGCTTTTGATACGTGACTGACTCATGGGTGTAGAATATTAATCAGTAGATTAGTCTACCTATGGGCTTATACTTGTTTGTGAAGAAGATGGAGAGAGAAGAAGAGATGAGGCCGGGTTGGAAGTGATGAGTCACTGTGGGTGTGGCCTAGAGATGGAGATATTCATGGATATCCCTCCTCTTCCCTGGATTACTGCTTGCTTCCTGTGGCTGGCATGCCATGGACTCTTTCTCCTCTGCCATGCCCCTCTGCCAGGCTCCCCTGCCCCTGAGCCACCCTACTGCAACCTGAAACCTCTACAGATTGTGAGCCAAATTAAAGCTTTCCTCCGTTAGCTTGTGAATATCAGGTATTTTGCCTCAGCAACAATAAAGTGACTTAAGACATGGTCCTTTACACTTAGCAATTTCTGTATTAATTTCTCTCTCCAACACCAAAATTTAGAAAGTTCAAACCATCAGTATACTCTGCTTTTGAGAACACACTCAGACAACTGTCTTGTCTTTTCCTTACTTATGGGTATTTTCTCTCTTCATCTTGAACTCGGGTCAGGACCTGGTTTCTTATTTAGGAACAGTTCAGTCAAATTCCTCATGTCCCACAACCAATGGCTGGAAGAGGCATTTTAGTTCATGAATATCTATTCGTAGTCAGTTGAACAACTTTTTAATGCTGTAAACAAAAAGATAAGACAAATAAAATGTCATGAATATCTATATCACACATGACAGATTAAGGATTACTATCCTTAGCTCATGAGTTTATATACTTTATTAGAAAAAGAATACTTCAATCTTTTGAAGGTGTAAAAAAAGTTATTGGTTAAAAAAGAACATTCACTAAAAGCCAAATCAAAATCTAAACAACAATATATAATTTTTCTTATAATTATTATGAAAATGAAAAAATTCTACCACATAGTACTGGAAATTTCAAAATGTTTTTATTCACTATCTAATATAAAAGCTTTCTGTTGTAAAAGACTTTAAGTTCTAATAATCATTTTCTCAGTTAAAATATAAAGAAACACACATGCAAAAATTTTATTTCAAATATTTATAAAATAGAAAAAAATCTCAAAGTGGGAGAATGATAAGTTGGGTATGTATATATGACATAAATAAGATAAAAACTTCTAAGCTTATGTTTTAGAAGAATGTTTCAGAAGCATGAAAAATTTTCAAACCCACTAAAATGAATAAAGTAATACATTGGCTGTCAGTATGTAACATATATATAAGCTGTGATAGAAATATATGAGTGACTTCATGTTTTAAATGTGTTATGATAAAAGACACATGGCCTTAACCCCTTATTACATCACTCTTACCACTTTCTGGAGGATTTTGGAGCATCATCTTCCATGTTTTTATGGTGTGTGATAAAATGTACAGCGAATGTTGTTGCCAAATGTCATCCAACACAAAGTCAGGCTCACGAAAACATTGTGGTAATTCCTCATCCACCTCATTAACTGGATCTGGCACTGTGTGACTTCCGGCTCTTCTCTAAGCCAAACACCATGAGAAGCAAATGTTCTTGAGTGAATTCAGAATATCAAGATAGCCACAACAGTGCAACAAAAGACTCAAAAAAAGACTTTTGGAACAGCTTCAGAAAGTAGCAAGAATGATGGAAAAAAGTGGGGTTTTTTATCATACTTTTTTAGTGTTTTTTTATTATTAAGTTTATTGATCTAATTTAGATAGACATATTGATCACATTCATCACAGGGAATTTATACCTGTACGTGCTACATCTAGGCATCTCTTTTTTTTCCCATTCCACTCCCACCCTCCCAACCCCTGTCCTCCTCCTTATTTACAAAGCTTTGTTTCCATTCTATCCTTCTCTTTGCATTTTTTCTTTTCCCTTCCTTCCTTTCCCGCTCCCCCTTCCCTGGTTACTCTTTCCTTTTGAAAAATTTCTTCCTATTTCACAATAGCTATTATACATTTTAAGCAAGAGGGACTAGTTTGAGGGGAATTAATGGCAATAGGTCTTTTTATGCTATAAATTTTTAAAATTGTAAACATTCATTTTATTTTCCCTTCACACCTGGTATACCTGTGCATGTAGCCTGAATGACCATGATTAACCAGTCAACATAAATGTACCATTCTATACTCAACCTGGAATTTTGCTTCTGGAATGATACTGTGAACTCCCCACAGGCAAGTCCTCCAGCTGGTAACAATTATTGATTAGTAAAATATGGAAAACAACTATCTGAAGATTCTCAGAGTGAAACAGTAGGCAGATTGCATAAGGAAGCTGAAATTTGGAAAAGTAATTAACACAGGGGTGAGTCATACTTTTTTTATTATTTCTTTTGAGGACAGATGGTAAAGTAAATAAGTGTATTAGAAGGCTAAAACTTTGATAGATGATCCACTGTTTTTCTGGTGAGAGGAATCATGAAACGATGCCTGATGAAATGCAAATACCCAGAAGTAAGGGGAGAATTCTAGAAAAAAGAGAAGCAGATAAGGTGGTTCCTTAGTTTCCTGTATGGAAAATTTACAAGTACAGACAGACTCCTGACCATGTAAGTACAGGGTGCTCTCAGAGAATAGAAAGAAAGAGTTAGAAGAGTTAAGATTTGAGATGCATTCCTGAAGTCTTATCTTTTTGGTATCTCAACATTCCAAAGTAATCCAATAAATTCTAAATTCAAATTCATGTACTAAGATGCCTCTCCTAGACATTGGCTAAAGGACAGGAGGACTTTGGAATTTCCTCTAAAAGAAAGATGAAACTTACACCTTAGGTCTAATTGGGTTAAATGTCTGCTAAAACATCAACATATTCCCAAAAATGTAACAACATAAAATCTACATAACATAATGTTTTTAATGTCTAAGATACAATAAATGATGCAGTGTATGATCAGTTTTCTAGGATAAAGACAACCGACTGATACAAACTAGAAATCCACCTGATGCTGAAATTATTTGACAATAATTTTTAAACAACCATTTTATATTCAATGAAGTAAAGCTAAACACTCATAACATAAACAAAAGGCAGAAAAATTACAAATATAAATGAGAACCAAATATAAAATTTAGAAATACATGTGAAAAAAGATTACTCATTGAACTTCACAATGGAATGGATAGGACAGAGGAAAAATCAGTGACATTTAAAATACATAAATAAAAATTACTGAATCTTAAAGGTTGATTGGAAGTTTAAAAAAATGAACAGAAATTTAAGGACTAGGTGAGATAATATCAAATATGTAGCATAAGTGTATTTGAAACTGTAGCAGTTGGCAACAGAGACAAATTGATACAAAATGTTATTTGAAGACATTGCAACTGAAATTTGGTGAAAAACATACATTTACAGATTTGAAAAGATCAGTGAACCCCAAAAAAGATAAATTCAAAAACAGCTATTCCACAAACATAATAATCAGTCTACTGAAAACCAAAGATAATGATACAATCTTTAAAAAGAGTGAGAAAATGCCATGATATTTACAGAGCAGTGATTTAAGTAACTATAAACTGTTCTCAGAAACTATGGCACAATAAGATAGTGAAACAGTATCATTGAAGTGTTAAAAGAAAAAAGTTGTCACACCAGTTTTCAATATCTAACAAAAATATCCTTCAAAAGTGAATGTAAAAATTAAAAAAGAAAACTGGTTAAAAAGACAGACACATACTCGAAGAAATTCTTTAAAAAATCCTTCAGGCTGAAGGGAAATGAAAAAGAGACAGCATGCATTATTAAAAAAAATTAAGAACATTGTAAATAGTAAACATTGGATAATAATAAAAGATTATATTTTTCTCCTTAAGTTATTTTAAATATGTGTGACTACTTATAGCACAAGTTATAACAGTTTCTTAGATTTTCTGATGTATATAGATATAATGCCTGTGACAACCATCCCATACATGACTAAGACAAAGATATAAAGATGTGTATCTATATGGCATCAAAATTTCTATTTTTTTCTATAGAGAAGTATAATATTAATTATAAATGCTAAATAAACTTCTAACAACAATACAAAGATACATAGTTGAAAATAAAATGGATACATTAAGATAAAATGCTAAAAATAGATCATCCATGGCCAGGGATTTAGCTCAGCAGCATAATTGCCTGCCTTGCAAGTGTGTGGTTGTGAGTTTGATACCCAGTACCAAAAAAAGAAAAAAAAAAAAAAGATAATCCAAAAGAAAGAAAAAAAGATTAAAGGAACAAATACTAAATCTTATCAGTCAGAACTGCATTTAATACTCAGAAATGTGCAGATCATCTGGAACAACCTAGAAGAGAGGAACAGAGATATGAAAACCAGAGGAAAATGAAAAACAAATATTAAACTGGAAGACCTAAATCTAACCATATCAATAAGGACTATATTTGTGAGATGCAGGGAAAACCAGTGTTAGGATTAATGCTGAATGTAGAAAAGAGGAAAGATATAAAATCAATGTTCCAAGGTAATACTTTAGCAAATTATAAGAAATTATGTCCCTGGCCCAACTCTAGACAAGAAATGTAAACATGTACTACAAACATGTACTAATAAAATTTTTAAAAAGAAGCAAGAAAGAGAGAAGCAAAGAAAATATAATGTATTCTACTGCTGTATAACGGATTAACACACTTCTGGTGGCATATAACAGCATATCTTTATTACCTCACTGTTTCTATGGGCTGGAGTGTGAAACTCTTCAGCTGGGTCTTTTATTTAAAGTTGAATGAGGGTGAAATCCAGGGATCAGTAAACTGCTTTTTAATACAGAGCTTTCTTCACTTTCCACTTCACTAAGAATCACTCTCAGCTCCTCTCGACAGGCATCAAAATACAGTAGTGTTTTTCTTTTTTCAGGCCAGTAAGAAAATCTCTCTGGTGTTTCATCTCATTTGAAGGGATTATCTGATTAGATAGCCATGGTTATGGAAAACCTAAGGCTATTTTTATTATTGAAAACTCTAAAAGATCAGCATCACTGCTAGGGTAACACTTTTCACTAACTCAAAATTAAAAAATTAGTAACATAATCATGATAGTTTGTGATAATAGTTTGTCATAATAACAATTTTTGATCAATTTTCTTTAAGAAGTAAATGTTAATTTCTTAAGTGCCTGGAAATCATTCCGTCTAAAGTCTCAGCCTTTAGGGAGGTCACAGAATAAATGGGGAAATAACCAAAGAGTATTGTTTGGTGATTGTCAATAATGTCCAGTTCTTATTAAATAGGCATCCCGTTTACATCTTGATAGTAACTCCAGTATGCATTAGTGAATAGTACTTTCATCTTTACCACTGATTTTTCTTGAGAAAATTATGATTGGTAGGAACTGGCTTTATCTATACACACAATTTGCAGTGGGTTTAAGTCTGCTCAGCTCTTTGTTCTCGTTAAATGTTAAAATATTAACCTAATTTTTCTAAATGCTTTCTTTTTGTCTAGATTTTCCTAATGCCTTCAGGTCTATGTAAATAAAACTTGAAACATACATGTAATATTGTGTTAGACAGTGATACTTTATGCTGCTGATTTCTTTTTTCTTCTTCTGAGGATTTTCCAAAAACTCAAAGTAGATCTGATGTGATTATTAAATAAATCCTTTGTCAAACAATTTAGTGAATAAATTTACCCACATGAATAATTTGGAAAAAATGGCACATGTTGTCTATGTATGCCAGAAAATTAAATGATTTAGTTGATAAGTTTCCAACTGGCTGGTTATTTAACATATTCTAACTACTTAGTTGGGCTGTTTTAGGAGGATGGCTGGTGGCTTGATATGGCATTTAAAGATTAATTTAAGGCAGAAATAAGTTATAAATAATCTTCACTGTAGCTTATATCAGAGATAGAATTTATATATAGGTTTTATAGCCTTCCCTTCAAAGCTGAGTCCATGTGCCGACTTTGTTTTGGTAACATTATATAACAGTATGCTGTCAGTTACCCAGACCCCAACTTTTTAAAAAAATCTCTAAGTAACAACATTGGCAAATTTTGCACATTAAAAAGAATTTTCTTCCAGAAAAAAAAATAAAAAAGAAAAAGAAAATGTTATAAGATTACATATCAAGGAGGGGAAGAATCATGGTAGGTATTGTAGAATTATACCTACCACATACCAAATAAGTATAGGAATGAAATAGAAAAGATAAGAGGAGACATTAACAATATAGAAAGTAGAAAAATAATCATTTAATAAAGACAACAGATGGTTCTTTGAATATATCAACAAAATTTTAAAATACTTAGCTAGAGATGTAAAAGGAAAAAAGTGAATACATACACTGCCACTGCAGAGAATAAGAGAGGAGTTAGTACTAGAGATACTTCAGACATTAAAAAAAATAAGAGACCAAGATGTATGCTAACAAATTTAACAACTATATGAAATGCGTAAATTTCTTTTAAAAGTACAACGTATTTAAAAGTGCAACTCTCACTGCCTCTGTTTCTTTTTCTGTCTCTGTCTTTCTGTCTGTCTGTCTGTCTGTCTGTCTGTCTCTCTCTCTCTCTCTCTCTCTCTCTCTCTCAATGTGAGTATAGTTTGAGTGTATTTTATCCAAAATACTTGGGAAAAGAAGTGTTTTGGATTGTAAAACTTTAGAATATTTGAATATACACAATGACATGTCTTGGACATATGATCCAAAAATGACAAGATAGTACATATTTGAAAAGGTAATATTTTAAAGATAGAGTTCTGAGACAATGGGATATATGTATCAGAAAAAGTTAATGTCAACCCCTGACTTCATGCCACATGTAAACAACATATAACACATGTGAACAAAAGAGCTAAAACTATTAAATTTCTAGAAAATCTTTAAGGCTTTATATTACACAAAAACTTCTTAAAGCATATAAAATGTGGGAAACAAAAACGTAATGCATGAAAGGAAAAAGTGGGTAAATTGGACTGTATCAAAACTAAAAATGTTTGCTCTTCAAATAAGAGTAGGAAAATAAACAAGAAGTTATACACAACAAGAACATATTTACAACACATAAATTAGGCCACAATATGTAAATAATTTGTAAAACTCACTAATAAAAAGGCAAACTACCCAGTAAAAAAGAACACAAACTTTGGATAGATAATTCACTAAAGAAGATCTGCAGAAAGTTAGTAAGGAGTTGAGGAGATACTGAACATCACTGACGATCAAGGAAGTGAAAAGAACACAACCAGATAAACATCATACTATATTATATTCCACACCCATTAAGATGGCCAAAATTAAAGACTGAAAATTATCAAATGTTAACAAAGGTGTAGAATAACTGTTACTATCATACATTGTGTATGGGAAATAAGATTATACATTTTAGAACAGACCAAGGCAATGACTCAGCAATTAAACCTTAAGGTATTTGTCAAAGGGCAATGCAACCCATATTTCCACACAAAGTTTTATATATAGTAAGTTTTATTTTCAATGACAAAGAAATGACCCAAAATACCTATCAACAAATCAATATATCATCAGAATGCAATATATTGACACAATGTATTACTCAACAATGAAAATAAATAAACATGAAATGACATGAATGAATTTCAAGTATTTTTTGTTTCCTGAGAGAAATCAGGTACAAAAGAGGTCATACTGTATGATTCCATCTATACACATTTTCATAAAAGCATACCAGTGATTGAAAGGGAAGAAGTAGGGAAAAGAAGGAAGTATTGTTTAGAAGCAAGGTGTAGGAGAAGACAAGATGACCGATCAGTGAACAACAAAAACAAAGCCTCCCAGGAGAAACAATTCATATGTCAGAATAAAACACCCTGGAGAGACCCAGACAGGGGGACGGATCCTCTTGACTCAGGAAGAAATTAAAACATAAAAAAGCTCGTCAAATATTTTGGGACTACAGTTGAAACAGCTAAATATTAAGGGACACAGCATTTTCCCAGTGACTCACCAAGTCTGCGCCAGCTTGAATCCACGCAGCAGGCAGAGCCGCCTAAACTCATTCCCGCCACCACTCACAGGAAGCACAGCAGCGCTGAAGTTGGGGGTTGGTGAGCCCAACAGAGAGCAGAGCCAGCAAAGGGACCTACATCAATCCACAGTTAGTGCTGGGAATGAGACCCCCGCCCCACCATGGGAAGGGTGCAACCAAATGGGCAACATGTTGGAATCAGGCAGGAGGAGCCTGAACTGGGAGTGACAATGACTTCAGTTGGTTCCTCCCTCCCAAGAGCAGATTTGTGGAATTTGCTTGGACTGGGCTCGCCCCTGGCTGGGACCCAATGAGCCGTCCCAAATTGATTCCCTGTCCCTAGCAAGTACTAACTTAGTGAAGGCAGCTGAAGTTTGGCTGGCCCGGTGGGGAGGGGCAGGCATATATAGCCACTGCTTACACCTCAGTGAAAAGAGCAGTCAGGAGAGGGTGGAGTTCCCTCACCAGCATGCTGCATAGGAAACATGGCCAACAGGGAAGGGGGCTTGGACCTGCACTGTAAATCGTGTGGAGGAAGCCAGGGCCATGACAGGAGAGAGAGGCAGGAGGAGGCCCTCAGCCCAGAACCCTGAGAGCACTGATTCAGGAGAAGGAAAAACAAGGGAGACTGAAGGCAGCAAACACACATCAGACATGGCTTCAATGGACATTAAGAGATATCTCTGGGACCTTGTACATGAGCTCAAAACTGAAATATTAAATCAGGTAAAGTAGGATATGAGTAGAGTAATAAAAGAAATGCTCATAGGAAGCATCTCTCAGGATGGTACAGCCAGAAGAAGGGAGGAACACAAAAAAAGGAGAGAAACATTCGATAAAGAATATAAAGAAAATATAGAATACATGAAGCAGATTGAAAGAGAATATCAGGAAATTAAAAATTCCATTGAAAGCAGGCAAAACAC
>PVLA01002415.1:64050-271367 GCA_004027455.1 Hydrochoerus hydrochaeris
GGAAACAGGCAGTAACAATACAAAGGCTAGAAGATGACAAGAGAATCTACAATTTAAGAATAAGAAATGTGAACAAAGAAGCAGGAATACATACAGGTGAATTACAAAGGCTATTCATGGAAATAATTAAGGAAAACTTCCCAAGCATGGGAAAAGAAAATGACATTCAGTTGTGTGAGGCATACAGAACTCCAGCCACGTACAATCAAAGCAGATCTACACCCAGACATATAATAATCAAGATACCAGAAATTCAATATAAAAACAGAATATTAAAAGCTGTCAGAGAAAAGAAACAGATTACCTATAAAGGTAAGCCCATCAGAATCATGGCTGACTTCTCGACACAGACCATCAGATCAAGAAGAGCTTGGAGCAAAGTGTTACAAGCCCTGAAAGAAAATAACCTCCAGCCCAGATTGATGTACCCTACAAAACTGTCACTAGAAATTAATGGAGAAACAAGATGCTTCCACAACAAAGAGGAACTGAGGGAGTTTGTGACCACCAATCCAACCCTACAGAGAATACTGAAGGACATTCTAGAGAGAAAGAGAAAAAAAAACCAGGATTTTAGGAACAGTGGCAGAAAGGCCTCAATGAGTGGGGCAGGCAGTAGAATGAAGGAGAAAACTAGACAAACAAAGGCAGAAAAATAGCATAACAGAAATGAGGCAGAGAAGGATAACTAGAAACTATAATATAGATGGTCTTGATACACTATATTGTAAATAGTGCACCAGGATTTAAAACCCACATTACCCACACTACTCTACTTAGATGTATTATATTCTGTTCCAGTCATTTTTACCTGTACTAGATTTGAGTGCACAGGCAGTAATCCCAAAAATAACAGGATATAGTCTGGTAATCATCCTTAATTTCCTATTAACTTAATCTAAAGCTCTGTAAAACCTACACTGTTTTACCATGACTGATCGTAATTGAATCTGGTTTGTTGGATCACTGATTTGTATTGATAGATTTTATTCAAAGCTGTTATGATTGATAATATCAAGTCTGAGAGTATAGGCAACTGCACTTAAAATGACAAGATCCACTAGAAAATCCACTATGGTTTGATTATTACCTGTCTTTGAAGTTTTATACTGTCTACAATGTTTTATTTTTACTAATATTGTTATTTACTGCTATACTCAATCATACTGCTATATTCAATTATGCATGTTGATATAGACATTCTATTGAAGATAATAAGAAACAACACAGTAATCATTGTAGATCACCTTGTACTGTGGCTTTATATGACTTTTTGGTTTCATGTTTTTATAGGAATTTGTTTGGTTTTGTCTTGCTAAGTTTTGTTTTTCCCTCTAATACAAAAAGTATAGAAATACATGCAGATATTCATGCATGCATAGCTGTCTACACTCTCATGTTTGACTATCTACTTTGTATCCTTTAATTTTGTAACTTGAACAACTATTTCTAAGAAGACAATATGTAATTTTAACTAGTGATTTCTTATTGTTTATGTTTTTTTTAAATTCTGTATTACCTCTACCCTTTACATGCTTTTGTTTCTCTTTAAATAAAATTTTAAAAAAAGAGCAAGGTGTTTTGGAGATGCTAGAAATATTTGAGATCTTGAGTGGGAGAGTGGTTTTGTGGGGGTCCACATCTGTCAAAACATACAACCACACACTTTAAATATGTGATTTATTGTTCATTAATTTTATTCAATAAACATAAACAAATAGAATATACAGAAATAAATTATAGTAATGCTCCCTAAACACTGATATCTCTACTGTTACTTTCTCAACTGGCTGGAACCCACTTTCTCTTGGATTTTCCCCAAGCACTCCCTAGACTCTCTCTGACAGTTTGCTCTTATTTTGAGGATGAGATGGAGTTCTGGGAGGAGGCCCCTAGTTCATACAGAGCTAGTCTGTGCACAGAAGTGTCCCTGGAATGTCACCTTTCTTGTTGCCTAGATCTGTAAATTCCTGATGCTCTTTGCACCCAAAGGCTGCTGTCCATGGAGCTACCTGTATCACCGGTGCACTTCCCTGGAGAATGAGAGTTGAACCTGTAGGACCCTGCCTCATTCTTGTCTCCTTCCCCTAGCCTAGAGCTTTTCCCTTGCATGCAACAATGGAGGAACTTTTCTGCCTGTTAGGATGTCTTTCAAATAGGTTGCCCATGGCGGGCACAGAGTAACATCCCTTCTCTCCCTCACATAAAACAGTTCTGTCCTGCCTGAACACCGAGTTGGAAGACATCTGGAGTGTATTTTAAGCACATACAGACTCCACCTGTATTCTTTGATCTTTCTAAAGTTCAAGCCCATTGTTTTTAATTGTATTTTGTGCCTAGTAATAGAGAAACAAGACACAAGCCCTCTTTCCGAATAAGAAATTGTATTCCCTTGCTAAAAGAAAATGAATATTTCTTTCCTTGATGAATTAGCTTGCTAGTTAAATTTGTTAGTCTAAGACTAAAAACTTCAAATTAGATTGCCTTTTGACACATGCTATAACTTTCTGTTGTCTACAAGCTGTTGACACTCAAAGAGAAAAGTGTTATATTTGAAATACACTTCATACTTTTATGTTTGAATTGCTTTCCAGATTTGCAAAGTGTCATTGTTACTTGTAGAGGTGATGAACAATAGCAGGTGTAAAATCAATGGTGTCTATAAATCATACCAGCTGATGTACATCAGTGAACTTATTGGCTTCTTTTCTTAAGGCCTAATATTTTCAAAGCAATAAAAGGTTTTGTGTAATACCATGTGATTAGCACTAACAATTCCAGTGATTCCTTCTCAAACTTGGAAAAAAAAAATGGAAGTGAAAGTAATCCTGCTTATTTTCCTGAAATTTAAGCACAATGAAACACTTTTGTTTTCTTCTTTCTTTCTTTCTTTCTTTCTTTCTTTCTTTCTTTCTTTCTTTCTTTCTTTCTTTTTTTTCTCTTTTTCTCTTTTTCAGTGATAGACACTCAATGTTTGTCAGTTAATTGAGGGATAGATGAGAAGCATTTGAGCAATGGGGGTGATATCCTCCTGTGGCTTACTGGTTGATTTTTGTGTCTCTACATCCACTGCCAGCTCAGGTAACAAGGGCTCCTGAGTGAACATGAGCTTTGCCACCTAAGTCATATGAATCATTCAATTTACTGGTTTGTGTTGATGCTTCAATAGATCCAGATACTGAGTGTTCAAGTCAAGCAGTAAAACTGAGCTGTTACAGACAGGATGAATGTTTTATCATGTGACAAAGGAAGTATCTTGAACAATACAGCTTCAGTTTGATTGGGGATGTCATCTGTTTACATTCTTTCTATCTGTCTAATAACTCACTATTCATCAAAAAGAGTGAATTATTTTAAAAATAATTGTGCATTCTCATGAAGAATTAGCACATAAGTAGACAGTGTTATGGCTAGTGTTTAGATGTTCCCCCAAAGCCACATACAGTGATGGGAGGGGGCTCCAAGCTGGCTGAATTTGGAACATATGGTACTAGGATCAAAGCTGTGTGATTACCGATTGGTTTGGCACAGTTCTGGCTAAGATAAAGGGTGTGAGTGCTACATCTGCTCTAGGGGAAGGTAGCCTGTATGAAACATAAAGGACACAAAAGAGGGCTAATGTGCTCTTGTTGCCTGTCTGCTTTCTGTAGACTATTTCTCCTCTGCAATATCTCTCTCCCTTATCATCCTGCCTTGGAGCCAGCTGTCTATGAGCTGTAACCTTTACAAACTGTAAGCCAAATAAAACTTTATTCCTTTAATGTTGGGTATTTGGTATTTTGTCTCAGCAACAACAAAAGAAAGTAAGACAGAGAGACACACATATTATGTCATGTAACATTTGGCATTGCTGCAAAGCAAACCTCCTTAGAAACAGATTTGATAAAGGATTCCACATTTTGAGCAATTTCAACAGTGACTGAGAAACTTATGCAAATAACATTAAAATCCTGATGGACAGGAAGAAGCATTTTGATGCAAATTACATACAGAATGATCATTGAGGGAAAAAAATAAAACAAAACCATGAAGCAAAACCAAGACAATGAAAGAAGAGAACCTTAACACTGTTTAGTGAGATGGATTAGAGCTCAAAATAGAACAATCCTAAATATCATTTATACATGCTTAAGTCAGCAGTTTAGTAAACTTCATATAATTTCCTTTCCATAGTATTGTTTGGTTCTTTTGAATTCTAGTATCATCCTTTAGAGAAAAATACTGAGACAGTTGAGAGCACAGACTTCAGAGTTGATCAAATCTAGGTTTATTTGCTTATGACCTTGGATAAGTCCACTTTATAGGCCTCTGTCTCCTTCATAAAATGGAAGTGATGATACCTAGAATTATTTGTGTATTCATTGTAATTGCACAGGCAAAGTCCTTGTACCCAGGCCTAGACCAGCTCCTGTACTTTGCGGCTCTGGAATAGAGGCCATTCTTGTAGCAAGAATGCAGCACTTGCTCAGATGCTACATATTCTGTTCTTATAGAACATACAACTTCAGACACGGAAGTTGGAAACTTTTTGCACAGCCTCACATCCATAATATTGCACTATCCTTGGAAGCAGAATCTGGGGGAGAAGGCTGGTATGTGGTTAAAGAAGGGAAGAAGAGCACAACTGCTCCCACAGTCTCTATGGGCCACTCTGGAGAAGCAGCTAGTACTCTGGGGCTGCATATGCACAAGAGATATTCTCATAATTTCCTGTAGCATCTTCATGGGTACTCTCTCTCTTGCTGGTCTGCTTTGCAAAATCATCTGCATGTGCCTTCTTCAACTCTGAATAAATGACTACAGGTCCCTGGTGAGAAATTCACAAACAATAAGCACCTAAATATAGTTGAAGAAGAGCACAGTGAACAGAAAGATAAGATATGTTACTCACCTTATCTTCCTGATGCACCTTTGGTGAATTTTCTGTTGGATTGGGAATAGTAAACAAGACTATTAAACTCATGTAGCACTGAGCTATAAACTATGAATACATGCATGAAAAATTCATGGTATCTATTCTGTCTGCTGCTGCAGTAGTGGCAGCATGAACAGGTAAGAAGTAATTAAATGATTGCCATTACAGGAGGAGGAGTGAATACTTTCCATGTTGAGCTCATTTTGAGACAGCTATTTGATCAAAGACTCCTTGTTGTATCTGATCACAATGGCCACCCCACTTCTACTTGTCTGAAACTTATCTCACCTAGGTTTCCATTTGTATGCTGGATATTCTGGATCTGGGAATAAATCAAGTCGGTATTTCCAGGATTTACTGTAAGAAAACAGAAGATACTATGATTGTCTCTAATTAAGAGTCTGCATCCTGGACTCTCCCTCTGCAAGGACTTCATTTGTTTCTCAGTGTGTACTGATGTGATGATGGTGTGGTGATGTTAAGACATGATAAGACCTTGACAAGGAAGAGTCTAGTGGGAGGTCATTACCAGCTCCCTGCCTCACCATGCTGTATCTTCTTCCCACCTGTATTTCTGCTTTTGTGATGCCATCTTCCATGAGTTCTTCATCAGAGCTGATGCCAGTGCCATGCCCTGAACCTCTAGAACTCTGAACTAAATAAAGCTGCTTATTTAGTATCTAGCCTCAAGCATCCTATTATAGAAATGAGAATAGACTAATTCACCTTCCCACACAGCAAGTGCATAACCACTTTTATCCCCAGTATAATGCTAGGAATTTATTTTTAAAATTAAAAGTGCCCTAAGCTATTGTTTAATTCCTTCTTCCCCCAGCCTCACCCCTGGATTTCTCTGTCCCTTGGGAAGGCCTCACCATTGCTGTACACTGGCTGCAGGTCCATGAAGGCCAGTGGCTCATAGCAGATGGGCTCCTCAGGGTTGCTTGTGGAGGGTCTGGATGAGGAAGGCTCCTGAGGCTCACAGGGATTATGACTGTGACAGAAAGAGAAGAGACAATAGATAAAAAGTACTCATGGGTTACACAGAGTCACAGGTAAATTAGTGTCCAGAAAGGCACACAACCCAGCATAATTAGCTTAAAAATATCATGTCTATTTCTCCATGAATTTTTTTGTGAAAATATCAGAAGGAATGTGGCACAAGATAAAGGCTAAGAAACACCATAGGGTGCCACAGGGGCAATACCAGAGGTCAAAAGCCCACAGAGTCAGGTCTCTCTGATGGAGTAAAGACTCATACTTGGATAATTTTTAAAATTACTTTTTTTTCTGTACTAGGGATCGAACTCATAACCTTGTGCTTACTAGGCAAGCGATTGAGCCACTGAGCTAAATTCCCAGCCCCTAAAATTACTTTTAAAGATGTAAGTGCTTTGACATTGATACACAAGGACTTCTGTATTCCCACAGAACTTCTTTGTCTTTTCTTAAAAAGCCTCGCTCAATTTTATTTTATTTTAATTTTTAATTTTTTATTTTTTTGAGGCATGGTTTCACTATGCCGTTCAGGCTGGCCTTGAACGCACTTTGTAACTGTCTGGCCTCAAACTCACAGCAATCCTCTTTCTTCAGCCTCCTGAGTGCTGGAATTACAGTTGTGAGCACGACCAAGCCCAGATCTTTCAATTTTCTACCTCATATTTCAGTACTCTACCTTTCCTGTAAAACATCATAAGAGCGCCTTATCATTTTTCTAATTTCATTTATTTGTGTACTTAATATTGTGAATTCAACAATGTTGGCAATTGATCATCCTTTCCTAAGTATAGGTTAAAGCAGTGAAGAAGCGAGAAGCAGGGAATGAATGGATGGCAGCCCTACAAAAGACAATGTTGTGAAGACTTCAGTGGTCACTTCTGTGCTGCAGCACAAGAGGAAGTTCAGTAAATGAATGTGAATAACACACACTCTATGTCAAAGTGAAAGTGGTTTCCAATCATATTGGGATTTTATAACAATGTTGAAATGTTGATAATCAGTTAAAATATTTTTAAATGTATGTAATTCCATGTTCCTGTTTTGTGGTGATAAATAGGTCATAAAATGTTGATAGCACAGGAGACAGAGACCTCACCTAGGCGTCCCCCTTGCAGAAGTTCCTCCTGCAAAATGAACAAAAGAACACTGGTGGTGAGTGGTTTGTGTGGATAAGGGGCTTAGAACATTCTCTCCTAGAAAGCAGATTCATTCTAAGATCTCAGATATCACAAATCTTGGGGAACAGTCATCTCCATCTTCCATGTGAGGTTATAGGTGAGGAAACTGGTGTCTTGAAAGACATTTATTCAGAATTGCACTTATTCTGAACCCTTTAAATGTCAGTAACAGCAATGTGAAAAGTCACTAGAAATAGTTATAGGCAGTGAGATGATAATATTTAACTTGGGGCCCACAGTTTCTCCCACACCTACTTCTTTACTTCAAGTGCCACCTTATAAGGTACAGACAAGTATACTGAGAACCTTAAAATTTGCACAGACTTCTAAATTATTCAATGGAGCTACCACTATAAGTTCAGTCATTTTTCTCTAATTATGATCCCTGCAAAAAATCCATTTCAACAACACTAGACTGCATGTCATGCATGCACATATTTATTTTTCTATAGCTCTTTTTTTCTTTCCATTCACCTAATTTCACCTTATGTTTCCTCCTCTGATAGTTTCTTTGATGCTATCATTAAGTGACTTCCTCTATCACATAGAACCATGAGATATTCAAAGCAATGTATTGCAATGATCTATTTCACTTTGTCCATGATTATCTGTTTTATAAAAAGGCTTGCTACTTGAGGTTGCAAATCTCATCCTAATTTTGTGTCTTCCCAGTGCTATGCCTAGCAGTTAAAAACATTCAATGAAAATTTGTTCACTGAAAAAGTTAATGTGAAGCACTTACTCTGACGAGTGAAAAAATGACAAGTTGACAATTTTATAACAAGTCTAGCCTTGAGGTCTATGCTATCAACCTCTATATGCAGTTTTCCATCATCACAGAAATCCTGAAATCTTTCTGTACTATCCCATGTACTTGCTTCCAGTTTTGCATCCCTACTTTTGTCTTTTGTTTTATTTTGTTTTTGTGAGTGGTAAAAAAAATATTGATAAAATATATATTGATCATAAAATATCTATTGATAAAAATATATCGATCATGCTTGCTCATACAGCTGACTTCTGAGAGTCAAAAGAAAATTTTGTGTTTCTTTTTTAAAAAATATATGTTCAGCAGGAAAAAAAAACATTTTGATCTCGCTGGATTTAGAGAACACAAATCATTGCCCATAGTAAACAACCAGACTTAATTTCTATGAAGAAGAACTGACACTTGTAAGCCTCATCCTCCAGAAATAAACCCCTCTGTTAAGAGGGAAGTATGTAGTAATGATTTGAGCCTGCATGACTCTCCTTAGAACAATGACAATGCACATCAATCAACAACAAATATCTTCCCTGGGGGTGGATTATCACAGTCTAAGGATGCATCTGGGTCTTAATCTACCTCTTCTTTTGTAAAAGCAAAATGAAATCTAGAGAGGCAGCTATTTACAATGCAAGCTACTTTTCCCTGATGAAATACGGGCCCAGCATTATGATAAGCAATTTACCTAGATTTTCTAGCACCTAAAATGTAGATAGTATTATGACTGTCATATTGGTGAAGAAACTGGGGTGTGAAGAATCTAATTGACTTGCCACATGCCAAGAAGTTGGCAAGTTACATCACTGGAATCTCAACACAAGCAGCTTGACTATAAAATCAAATTTTTACTCTTTCTGATAATTGTCACTTAGGATTCATTCAGGTAAAAAGAGCTCTTTACTTTTAGAAAAAAAATAGAAAGGTCTAAAGTTCTTCCTGAGAAAAAGCCTTGAACTATATTTGATGGAAAAGTCTGCTCAGAGCTCAGAAGACCAGAATGCTGGTAGAAATGCTACCAATAAAGACCAAGCCCAAAAAGTTTTTTCTGGGAAGAAGGACTGCATTGACTGTTGGTCTCCAGAGCACATATATCATGCCTTGGCAGAAAGATTGTCTACATTTTACTTGTGTTCAGAGACTTTGCCTGAGACTGAGATTAAGGGCGTTGGACCATTTAATCTTGTTGAAGATATCTCAAGTCAGTCCTAATGTTGAGGGGGTGGCATGGCTCCTGTTGGGAGCTTTTAGCCAGACCTATGTTGAGAATCATAAGCAAAGATCCCAGCAAAATGATTTTAAAGTGTGATGAGTTTGGCCAGAAAGGAAGTACCAGCAAAGCCATGAACTGCAAAGATAGAGCAGAAGAGATCTTGATTGCTGAGAATAGAAAAGACGGACTGAGGATGTCATGAGAACCAGCAGAACTAAAGCCTCTGCAGCCTCAAAGTTTGCAAAGATGATGGACTTTGCTTTGAGAAGAGAGTCTCAGAGCACCATGTTTCAGAATGGCAGTGGCTTAGAGAAGTTGTTCCTCAGGATTTGGTTCATAAGCACTTGAACTTTACAGCCAAGAGAAAAGAAAGCCTGACTACTGCTTCAGCTGGTAACAGATTTTAGCATCTTCCAAGTGGTGCTGGTGTTAGGTACATGCAGAATGTGAGAGTTGTGGGGTCAGGAAGGCTTCTGCCCAAATTCAGAAGAAGGCCTGGGATGCTAAGCAGCATGCTCCTTAGAGAGCAGTTTGTGACACTGTGAATGTGAAGTTAACGGTACAGTAGAGAGCCTAGAATATTGGAGAAAACCAGAGCATGGATCATCTAACAAATGCTGCAAAGAGTAAGCAAAACAACTCCAGAAAAGAAGCCATGTGAGCTGCAACCACATGCAGTGGCACAGGGGTGCAGCCAACCAAGCCCTTTGTAGTTCACAGGTTGCCACAGTGTGTGTCAGATGCTGGACACAGAATTACAAGACTTAATGATTGTCCTTTTGGAGTATCTTGGTTTTTTTTAATCCTTTATATCTACTTATTTATACCTTGTGGAATGGAAATGTCTTTCTCATGCCACTGTATGGTGGAAGTATTTAACTATGTTTTCATTTGTACAAGAGCTTGCAATAAACCATTTGCCTTAAATCTCAGAGAAGACTTTGGACTTGGACTTTTGGCAATGCTGAAACTGTTAGGACTCTGGCAACTTTTAGAGATGGACTAAATGCCTTTTGCATAAAAGAAAGAACATGAGTTTTTTGGGGCCAGGGCCAGAATGTTAATGAGACCAAATTGAATCATAAAACCACTCAGTTGATTCAATAATAAATTTTTTAAAATACAAATAGGATAAATAGAAAAAAATAGCAAAATATCCTTAAGCCTAACCATTTCAGTAATTACATTATTATAAATACTCTAAAGTTTCAAAATGATAGAATGAGATTCCCAACACTTGCCTCTTCCACAAAGGAAAAAAAAAGAATAACTGTCTGACTTCTTTTAGAAATGAGTGACTGAAAAATAACACAGGAATTCTGCAAGGGATGGGAACCCTGTTAAGTACAGACATTTGGGACAATGTTATAAAGATAGCAAAGCATGTACGGCAGATGTGCCCCTGGCTCCCTGGCCGGTGGGCCTCCCCATTGCAGGAGGAAGTATAAAAGAGTCCAGCAGATCCCATTCACAGATTCCAGGAGTCTTGACTACAGGAGAGTTACACATCATTACAGATTTGCTGCCCATTTGAGAAGCTTTTTATGTCAGCACAGAGTCTTGTGTTAGAGAAAAAAACTCCCTTTGTCTTCCTCCAGACCTCAGAGCTCAAGCCACTGCAGCTTGGTGCCATCTGGAGAAAAAGCTGTGCAATTCACACTGCGCTTAGAGATAGGATCCTCTGCTTATCCCATCCGTTGATCCCCACAAACATTTTATAACGATTGCACAAAGTGCTGCAGATTTATAAACCTAACTAGGCCAGGCTGTGTAGATGTGATGACAGCACCCAAGCCCATGCAGTGCCCTGTACTTTAGGGAAAGGGTGGTCCATCAGAGGAGGTTGCTGATTTCAAGACCCAGGAGCTAAAGTGCTTCTCTTCTGGGAGTTGAAAACCCCCATTTCTTTGCTGAGCACTTCTGAGACCATTGTCTGAAGCCCCACCATCACTGGATGTATGCCTTTTAGTCCACCCTGGTGCCACTGCTGCCACTGCTGGAAGTTCTCGCTACCAACGACAATCACCTGTGTGGCCTGGTAACACATACTGCCATGGCGCACACCTCTGCACTGTCATTGCTGCTACCAGAGGGTTGCTCATCATCAGTTATCATCATTTGGTCCCCACTTCTTGAGGCAACATACCCCTAGTTGCCTACATCCACTGCAGATTTGCTCTATTACCTCCAAAAACACCTGTAGTTTAAGTCACTGAATCACTGACAGATTCTGCAGGTGTTGGTTATAGCTGAAGAATTAACATGTATTTTATGCTCCTGTGCCAGTGCAAAATCAAAGGTAAAGCATCGTACCCAAACAACTACCTATGATTCATCTACAGGATGATAGTCTTTGATTATGAAAACTACTGCATAAAATTTGTAGAGGTAATTGTTACATTAGATGTACTGACATCCTTGTAGAACAAAAGAAGTATGAAAAGCAAAGTAACAAGACAAGCAGAAAAAACACAATAATTCTTCAGAAAGACTGTCTGACAAGTAACAGCAATCTATGAACTTCCCATGAAAGAATTTAAAATAATGAACTTATGAAAACTCAATGAGATGCAAGTGGATACAGATAAATATTTCAATAAAATGAAGAAAGCAATTTATGTTTTGAATGAGAAATAAAAAAAAGAGTTGATTATCATAAAAAAGAACAAAACAGAAATCTTGGACCTGAAGAATCAATTGAAATAAAAAGATACAACTAAGAATCTCAACAACCACATAGGAGAAATTCTGAACTTGAAGGTAGGGCTTTTGAAATGATTGATTAAAATAACAACAAAAAAAAAGAAATAGAATGAAGAAATTCTATGAGATTTAGGGAATACTCTAAGTGAAAAACTGGTCAACAGTATGAATATTCTAGAAGGAGAAGAGAAGGGAAGCAGCATGGAAAAAGTTTTAATGAAATTATATTTGTAAACTTCCTCACTCTTGAAAGAGATGTGTATATCCAGATCCAGGAAAGTGAAAGAACACCAAGTAGACTCAACCAAAATAAAATAAAATAAATAAAAGGCAGCTTTTCATGTTTGTGCTCATATCCTGAGAAGAACAAACTAGAGGCTCAAGGTTTTAGAGAGTCTAGTTCATTGGCAGCTAGCTCAACTAGTTTAAGCCTGTGCTAAGGCAAAACAAGTGGAAGTGCAGTGTAACAGAGAAAGCTGCTCACCTCCTAGTGATCAGGGAGCAGAAAGATCAGGAAAAGCACCAGAGGCCAAGGACCAGATATAGTCCCTGGCGCCATGACCCACGTCCTTGCACTAGGCCCTGTTCCTTCTTTCTATCGCCTCCCAATGATGCCATCAAATTTTCTCATCAGTGGATTAATTCACTTGATAAAGTTAGAGCCCCCATGATCCAGCCACTCCCCCAAAAACCAGTCAGTTGGCAACAAAGCACAGGTCTGTTGGTGACATTTCAAATTTGAAATGTAACAGCTCAGAACATATTACATTGAAACTGTCAAAAGTCCAAGACAAAAAGATAATTCTAAAAACAACAAGGGAAAATCATTAAATTGCATATGAAAGAATTCTCATCAAATACTGACAGTTTTCTCAATAGAAATTTCATAAGCCAAAAGATAATGAAATGATGCATTCAAAGCCCTGAGGGGAAAAAATGAAAAAAAAATCTATAAACCAAGTATCCTAAACACAGCAAACTTTCCCTCAAAAATAGCTTTTCTCATGCAAGCAAAAACAGATAATTCATCATCTCTAGACTGGCCCTTCAAGAAATATTTAAGAAAGTGAATGGACACTAATTGCCATCATGAAAGAATGTTACTCACTGGCAAAGACACCAGTGAAAAAGAGAAGAATCAACCTCATTGCCTTGGAAAGTTATAAACTACCAAAGCAAGCATAAGGGAAGCAGAAAATAACAAAATGAGAGAAACAAACTCTTAAAAACAATAACCTTGATATAAAGATGTTAAAATCTTCAATAAAAGAGAGGCCAAATGGAGAAAGGTAGAACAAAGAAAAGAGAGAGAGAGAGAAGAAAAGAGAGGAAGGGAGGGAAAAGAAAAAGAAATTTGGACAATAGCAAATAAATGTCATAACTGTCTAGTAGAAAAATCTATAAGCAAAACTAGTGCTAATAAATGAGCTTGACAAGTTTATGGAATACAAGATACACAAATAAATCCCACTTTTGAAGATTATAAATTAACACATAGTTGATGAATATTTAAATTATACAAAGAAAATGAATTACTTACATAAAAACCTAACAAAACATGTACAAGATGTTTCCTGAAAATTTTTAAATGCTGATGAAAGAAACTAAAGAAGATATAAATACATAAAGCCACAAGCTATGTTGTGAAACATTTAATTCTCCCCAAACTAATCTGCAGTTTCAGAATAATGTTTATCAAAATCCCCATAAGTTTTATAGTCATAATAGACAAATTGATTCTAAAATTTATATAGAGGGACAAACTATACAATACTCAAAAATATCTTTAAAATGAAGAAAAAAGTGAAAGGAATTGTTCTGCCTGGTATTAAAATCTATTCAATAGCTACAGTAAGTAAGACTGTGTAACATTGGTAACAGAGATTTACTTTTTTCTTTTTGATACAGGATTTCGTTATGCAGTTCAGGCTAGACTTGAACTCACTTTGTAATCCAGTCTGGCTTCGAACTCTCAGCAGTCCTCTTGCCTCAGCCTCCCAAGTGCTGGGATTACCCACATGCACCAGAACATCTGCCTAAGAGATCTATTGAGCATGATAAAGAACCCCATAATAGACCCTATGCAAATACGGCCAGTTAATTGTTGAGAAAAATGCAAAAGTAATTTGATGGAAGAAGGACAATCTATTCAATAAATTGTTTGGGAGAAATTGGAAAAAATAAATCGATCTAAACCTCATGTTCTATACAAAAGTTAACTCAAAAAGATTTAGACTTAAGAGTAAAATACAAATTATAAAACTAGTGGAAAAAACAGAGAGAACCTTTGGGATTCAGGGCTCAGCAGAGTACTTTGACTTGACACTGAGGCATAGTTCATGAAAGTAAAAAGAAACTGGATGCTATTGAAATTAAAAAATAAATTGTTCTGCAAAGAACCTATTGTTGAAAGGAAAAGAAACTGCAAAACAAGAGAAAATCTCATGCCCAGCATAGGACTAGTGTCTAGAATCTATAAAAATTCTCAAAAGCACAGTAATAAAAAGAATACTAAGCAATATTAAATGACAATAAACTGTAAGAGTCTCACAGGGCTAAAAATCAAGGTGTCTACAGGACTGTATTATCCTGGATGCTCCAGTGGTTATTATGTCTTGTCTCTTTTGGCTTCTAAAGCAGCTAGCTGCAAGAACTCTGTTTGTGGTCACATTACTCAAAACTTTGAACCCATGATCACATTATCTTTTTCTAATGTGTAGGCAAATTTTTTTCAGTTCCCTCTTTAAGGACACTTGTGATTATACTTATTATGTTTCAACTTCATGCTCAAGAACTCTCCCTTTTTCTTAAGATCTTTAATTTAATCTAATCTACATGGTCACTTTTGCAATGTAAATTCACACTCATGGCTTGCAAATATTACAACTTCATATGTTCTTCTTACTCTGGGAAATTTTTTATAAAACTAAAAATGTAACTGTCGTACGAACAAGCAGTAATACTCCTGGATCTTTACCTCAGTGAAGTGATGCTTAGCAATAATACTCCAGGACCTTTAGCTCAGAGAAGTGATACTTTATGTTAATAAAGAAAATCTGTATGTACTTATTTATGCTAATTTTATTCATAATAGCACCACACTAGAAACAATCTAAATATCCTTCAATGAATGATAAAACAAAATCTTGGCATATTCATGCTATGGAATACTAATTTGTGTTAAAAGATGAACTATTGATGCCTAAAACAACATGGGTGACTGTCTACATAATTATACATAATTATTACTGAATGACATAATTAAGACTGAATGAAACAAGCAGTCTTAAAAGTTTACATATTCTGTTACTACATGTATTTATCTTTCTTGAAATGATAAAATTATAAAATTCAGAAGAGAAAAAATATTGAAAAAACAAAAACAAGACACCAGTGAAACTCTGCACACAAATTCACTTCACCAGTAAAGACACATAAAGACTAAAAGTGAGGAATGGGAAGAAATGTTCCTTACAAATGAAATAAAAATGAGCAAGAGTAGCTCTAGAAACATAAGACAGAATGGACGTGTATTCACCCAGGCTGGAACACTCATTTATTTAAGACAAACATTATTAATCTAAAGAGACAGACTCTGATCCAATTGTATTTGAGGACATCAACAGCTTACTTTCATCAATAGACTGATAATTTTAACAAAAAAGAAAAACCAAAAAACCAAAATCAAAACCAAAACAAACAAAAAATGGATATATTGTCTTTAAACTACTGTAGACCAAGAGGTCCTAACTGATATTTACAGAAAATTTTATCAAACAGCTGCAGAATACATATTCAAATTGGAAAAGAGAAAGAATTATCCACATTTTCAATATAATACTATTGGTAGAAAACCCTATCTACCAAAAACTGTTGTAACTGATAAAAATAATTGTAAAATTAAAGAGTACAATATCACTCAGCTTATAAAAAGCAATAGCAGGAGCTAAAGATGGCCGATCAGTGAGTAACAAAATACAAATCCTTCCAGGAGAAACAACTCAACGCCAGAATAAAACATCCTGGAGAGATCCAGACAGAGAGAGATAGATCCTCTTGATACAGGAAGATATTAAAGCGTAGAAAAGTTCATGAAACACACAGTCTCGGGACACAATTGGAACAGCTAAAATTGCTGGACACAGCATTTTCACTGTGACCTGCCAAGTTTGTGCCAGCCTGAATTCGCAAATTTGTGCTGGCTGGTAAAGCTACCCAAACTCGTTCTTGCCACCACTCACAGGAGCCACAGCCACACTGAAGTTGGGGATTGGTGAGCCCAATGGAGAATGGAGCTGGAGAAGGGACCTTCATTAATCCACGGTCAGTGCTGGGAATAAGACCCACCCCACAGGAAGGGTGTGATCAAATGGGTAACATGTTGGAATTGGGCAGGAGGAGCCTGAACTGGGAGCCACAGTGACTTCAGTTGGTTGCTCCCTCCCCAGAATGGATTCGTGGGATTTGCTTGGACTGGATCATGCCCATGGCCAGGACTCAATAAGCTGTCCCAAATGGATTCTCTGTGCCTAGTGAACTGGTGAAGGCCCCTGAAGTTTGGCTGGCTGGGTGGGGAGGGGCAGGCATGCACAACTCCTGCTTACACCTCAGTGACAAGAGCAGGCAGGAGAGGGTGGAGGTCCCTTGCCAGCATGCTTCAGAGAAAATTTGGCCAACAGGGAAAGGGGCTGGGACCTACACTATAACCTGTGTGGAAGAAGCCAGGGCCATGACAGGAGAGAGAGGCAGGAGGAAGCCCCCAGCCCAGAATCCTGACAGCCCTGATCCAGGAGAGGGTAAAACAAGGGAGACTGAGGGCAGCAAACACGCAATATCAGAAATGGCTTCAATAGACATTAAGAGATATCTTTAGGACCTTGTAGATGAGCTCAAATCTGAAATATTAAATCAGGTAAAGCAAGACATGAGTAGAGTAATAATAGAAATGCTCTCAGGAAGCATCTCTCAGGAAGACATAGACAGAAGAAGGGAGGAGCACAAAAAAAGGAGAGAAAACATTCGATAAAGAATATAAGGAAAACATAGAATACATGAAGCAGATTCAAAGAGATTACCAAGAAATTAAAAACTCCATTAAAGCTGGCAAAACACCTTAAAAGAAACTAAGGATAAACTATTAAACTTGAAGACAAGTTTGCAGTGTGTGATCATGAAAGGAAAGATCTCTTAAAAATAACAAGGAAACAGGCAGTAACATGAAAAGGCTAGAAGATGACAAGAGAATCTACAATTTAAGAATAAGAAATGTGAACAAAGAAGCAGGAATACAAATGAGCTATTCAAGAAAATAATTAAGGAAAACTTCCCAAGCATGGGAAAAGAAAGTGACATTCGGTTATGTGAGGGATACTGAACTCCAGCCACCTACAACCAAAACAGAGCTACACTCAGACATATAGTAATCAAGATACCAGAAATTCAATATAAAAACAGAATATTAAAAGCTGTCAGAGAAAAGAAACAGATTACCTATAAAGGTAAGCCCATCAGGATTATGGCTGACTTCTCGACACAGACCATCTGATCAAGAAGAGCTTGGAGCAAAGTGTTACAAGCCCTGAAAGAAAATAACCTCCAGCCCAGATTGATGTATCCTGAAAAACTATCACTAGAAATTAATGGAGAAACAAGATGCTTCCATGACAAAGAGGAACTGGGGGAGTTTGTGACCACCAATCCAACCCTACAGAGAATGCTGAAGGACATTTTAGAGAGAGAGAGAAAAAAATACCAGGATTTTAGGAACAGTGGCAGAAAGGCCTCAATGAGTGGGGCAGGCAGTAGAATGAAGGAGAAAAGCAGACAAACAAAGGCAGAAAAATAGCATAGCAGAAATGAGGCAGAGAAGGATAGCTAGAATCTCTAGCATAGATGGCCTTGATACATTATATTGTTAGTAGTGCATCAGGATTTAAAACCCACATTACTCACACCACTCTTTTTAGATGTATTATATTCTGTTCCAGTCATTCTACCTGTACTAGATTTGAGGGCACAGACAGTTATCCAAAAAAAAGAAAAAAACCCAGGATATTGTATGTTAATCATCCTTAATTTCCTATTAACTTAATCTAAAGCTCTGTATAACCTACACTGTTTACCATGACTGATCTTAATTGAATCTGGTTTGTTAGATCACTGTTTCGTATTGATAGATTTTATTCAAAGCTGTTATGATTGATAGTATCAAGTCTGAGAATATAGGCCATTGCACTGAAGATGACAAGAATCACTAAAATATCCACTCTAGTTTGATTATTACCTGCCTTTGAAGTTTTATACTGTCTACAATGTTTTATTTTTACTAATATTGTTATGTACTACTATATTCAATTATACTGCTATATTCAATTATGTCTGATGATATAGATAATTCTATTGAAGATAATAAGAAAAAACACAGTGATCATGGTAAATCACATTGTACTGTAGTTTTATGCAACTTTTTGGTTTCATGTCTTTATAGGAATATGTTTGGCTTTGTCTTGCTATGTTTTGTTTTTACCTCTAATACAGAAAGAATAGAAATACATGTAGAGACTCATGCATGTTTAGCTGTTTACAGCCTCACGGTTTGAATATCTACTTTGTATGCTTTAATTTTGTAAGTTGAACAACTATTTCTAAGAGGAATATATGTAATTTATCAACTAGTGATTTCTTACTGTTTATTTTTTTTGAAATTTTGTATTATTTCTACCCTTTACATGTTTTTTTCTCTTTAAATAAAAAAGCAATATCAATTTATACACCAGTAGTAAAATGACTGTAAAAGGAAATTAAAAAAGAAATCCCATTTGTTATTGCTACAAAATATAAAAATATCTAGGAATATATTTAACCAAGAAAGTAAAACATCTCTACAATGAAAATAGAAAGATACTATGGTGGTTTATTTAAATGTCCCCCAAAGCCTCATGCAGTCATGGAGACAACTGAATTTAGCATTTGTGATTAGTTCATTGTTTAGTGCTGGGATTGGCGACGTGAGCATTGCACCCCCCAGAAGAAGGTAGCAGGCTTGCAATATAAGGGAGGCATGCTTCCACCTCTTTTGCCCTTTCACTCTTGTCATTAGCAGCCACCATATTTGGCTGCCCCTCAGCCATGCCACCCTGCCTTGGAATCAGCTGAGTATGGACTGAGACCTCCAAAAACTGTAAGCTAAATAAAACTTTCCTTGTTTCACTTTGAGCATCAGGTATTTTGTCTCAACAATGAGAGAAAAGTAAGGTAGATACCAATGAAAGAAATTATGAAGGATACACAGGAGAAAGAAAAGTCATGCTCATGAATTGGTAGGACGAGTATTGTTAACCCATCTATAATTCTCAAAGCAATTTGAAGATTCATTTCAGTCCTCATTAAAATGCCAATGACCTTTTTCACATAACTAGGAAAGACTCACAAAATTAATATGGTACCATAATCAACCCAAAATATCCAAAATAATTTTGATGAAAAAGTACACAACTGATGATATCTTATTACCTGTCTTCAAAATATACTGCAAAGTTATAGTAGTCACAACAGCACAGTATAGGCATAAAACCAGACAAGCAGAAGAGAACAGAGAACTCAGAAATAAATCTATCTTTTATAGCTTAATGGTTCTTTTTACACAAGTAGCAAGAAAATACAGTGGAGAATGAAAAGTCTCCAACAAATCATGCTGGAGAAAATGGGTATACATATGCAAAAATATGAAATTGGTCGCTATCTCTTACCATATTAAAAAACTAACTCAAAATGGATCAAGGAAAGAAATATAAGGCCTAAAACTATGAAAATACTAGAGCAAAACCTAGGGCAAATACTCCAAAACATTGAAAAAAACATATTTTTGGAGAAGACCTAAAAATACAAACAAGAAAAACAAAAGTAGACAAATGGGATTATATCAAAGTAAGAAACCTCTGCT
This sequence comes from Hydrochoerus hydrochaeris, assembly GCA_004027455.1. Taxonomy (NCBI): domain Eukaryota; kingdom Metazoa; phylum Chordata; class Mammalia; order Rodentia; family Hydrochaeridae; genus Hydrochoerus; species Hydrochoerus hydrochaeris. The sequence goes on from PVLA01002415.1 coordinate 83,764, forward strand.
TAGCAAAGAAAGCAAAGTGATTTCAACCTTCCAAATTTACCCTATCAGTAGACTAAGAAAGAAAGCCACATGACTATCTTCACCAATGTAGAAAAGCATTTGATAGACATGTATTTCTATGAAACTTCTCTGTAAATGAGGAATAGGGACTTTTAGCCTGATGAAGAGTATCTATTAAAACTTCACAGTTAACATAATACTTAACAGTGAAAGAGTCAATACTTTCACCCTGAAATCTAGAGCAAGCCAATAATGTTCATTATCACCATTTCTATTCAGTTTTGTACAGAAGATTCTAGATGGTGCAGTAAAGCAACAAAAAGAAAAAAATCAAGATCAAGAAAGGAAGGAGTGAAACTGTCTTTATTAGCAGACGATATGATCATCCAAGTAGAAACTGACAAAATTTACAAAGCAGTTACTAGAGCCAAGAAGTGAGTTTAGTGAGGTTTTAGCATATATGATTACAATACAAAAAGCAATTATAAATCTATATACTACAAACAATGCAAAATTGAAATTTTAATCTTATTCTCAATATTTTATCCAAATTTCATTATATTTGATTACTATTCAAGTATATCACAGTTTATGGTTTATATCTATGGCCATTATCAACTATTTGTTGCAAATGCACAACTTTGGTTTTCATTCTTTTTGTTTTTAGTAGGTTTTGGCATGGAAGTGGAATTGGAAACAAAACTCTTAACTAGGAACTTTATTCTATCTTTTTATTACTATTGCATATAGGAAAATAGTATCAAAATTGAGGGCCTACTACTTGGAAAGGAATAACTGACTTATACAAAAAACAACATTCAACTTCAAGTTTTTATAGCAGGTACAGAAAACATAAACACCTACCCGATTTCCTCAGGGTCCTGAAGTGATACAACGAAACAGCAGTAACCACAAGGCCAAGCAATACAATGAGTCCTCCAGTGGCAGGACCAGCTATGTTACTGGAAATTCCTGAATGGAAAGTTGTATACTTGAATTCCAATGACGAGGACATTAGATCAACACAAAAACCATACAAGTAATGGCTAGAAATCTACCAGAGCAGGAATTTTCCTAGTTTTGATGCCTTTGTTTTAATTCCTATATAACTACAATTTTAAAAACAATGACTAATAAAGAATGATTATCTGCACCTAAGATTAAAATTTATTTCCTTTCCCTTCTCCCATGAAATTAGTACCAATTTCAAGAAGCCTCAACCTTAAAGACATGTTCAGAAATACTTTGACATTGATAGAATTTGTGTTGTCTTTTGGATAAATATCTTATTGATCATAATTATGATTTTAGTCTGAGTACCACTCATTAACCCACCTATGACACTGAATGTCACCATCTCACTGCGCTGGGCTCCCAGCCCATTGTCAGCCTCACAGGAGTAGTTTCCAGCATGCTCTGTGTTCAACAAGAGGTTGAAGGATGCTCCTCCTCCTAGGGGAGCTGAGCTGTTCCCCAGAGTGACATTTTCACGGTAAAACCGGTACAGGATCGGGGGAGAGCCTCTCAAGGACTCACAGTGAAGCTCCACTGTGTCCCCAACCACAGCCTGGCCTCGAGGGGACCTGAAGGTAAAGACTGGGCAGGATACTGGAACTGAAGGAAGAAATACAGTTCACTGATAGTTCTGCATAATCATATATGCAAGAGAACTTAATAAAAGCATACACAGCACAGTTTATTACACTAACATGGATCTGGATTTAGGAAAAACTGGATTTAAATCCTATCTCTGCTCTGAAATCTTGATCTTTTTTTTTTTACGGTACTGAGGATTGAACCCAGGTCTTTGCCTATATCAGGTAAGCACTCTACGGTTGAAGTACATATCCAGCCTTTTTTATTTTATGGTCTTGCTAAGTTATCCAGGCTGACTTTGAACTTGTGATCCTTCTGCATCAGCCTCTCAAGTACCACAGATTAACAGGCTTGCACCACCACACTTGACTGTGACTTTGAATTTTAAAAACTTTAATTTATCTAAGTTTCAGTTTATTCTTTTGTAAAATGAATATATCATGAGCCATTATTGTTAAAACCATGTATAAAAAGTGATGCTATTATTGACAAAAAAATAACTAAAATAACTGAATCTTAGCTTAATACCAAGACTTTCACATACTTCTAAATTAGAACTTCATTACTATCTATTCAATTACCTTGTTTTATTTTTTAACATAGATCTAGTAGTACCTCACATCTACCCATTCATCCGTGCACCCACCCATATTCATCCTTCCATCATTTTGTATATCTGATTACATCAATAGAATATCGATTCCATTAGAATAGAGATTTATCTGGTCTTTGGCGTATTTCCAGCTCATGGGACTTTACATAAAGTACAATAATTGCCCAATATTTGGTGACTATATGGATGACTACGTTGATTCAGACTGGCATAAAAATACCTAGGTGCAGCTCTAGCAACAATGATTTTTATTTGCCCTGACAATTATAGAAATAAGACAGGCAACAGCCAGTAAGCCAATGGGAAGAGAATAAAAAGGTAGAAGGAGAATAGAGGAAGGCCGGAGAGGAAAAAAAGACGCAGCTCAAAGGGAAGGGGGTAAGGCGATATTAAAAGCATTAAGATATGTTATGTATATGACATATGAATGAGTGTAATCACTTATCATCATATATTAGAAACACGTACTAATAAAAATATTTTTAAAAGAATAAAAAACCAGGGGTTGGGGATTTAGTTCAGCAGCATAAACCACTGCCTAGCAAGCATAAGGTCATGAGTTTGATCCCCAGTACAAAAAAAAAGAATAGAAAACCATTAATGTGGAATGAAGACTATAATTTGTTGCTTCTGCTAAGTTGTGAAGAAGCTTGATCCGTCAGTCTATGTTCAGGGCTTTAGATATGTAAAACTATGTACTTTATTGGCATGGAAAACTGGGTAAAGATCTCAAGCTCTGCTTTGCATTAGAGATTGGCTACAGGGACAGGTTGTGGATGTGGAGTCATTCATTGAAAAGCAATGACTAGACTTGAAAATGAGTCATATTTTAGATGCAATCAAGATGGCACTGGCTACCTCATCATGGTAGAGATGCCAACTCATAGTATTGCAAATGTGTGGCTGCGGCTAAATCTAAGTAGACAGCTTGGTCCTTCTGCACACTGTCTGAAATATGCTACATCTAGACAGACCTTGTGGATGCAGAGGGACTCAGAGAACTCTTTGGTACTTTGCAAATCCCAGTGTGTGTTTCTACCCAAGTTCCTGGACTTCTGCATTTTGGAAGCAGAGGTTTCCAGCTACTTCCATCACATTCTTTCCACAAGATTATCACTGAACCTCTAGTTCTATATGAACATTCTTCTGAAATCAGAGAAATCTATGACTAAAACACACTGTGATTATCACCATATTCAGTGGCAGGGTATAATATGCCCACTGGGGTATGAAATAAGATATGAATACCCTGGTGTCTCAGTTCACAAAGTTAATCTGGAAAAGATGGTCAAGTTTGTGTTTGTGCAGAAAAGGTAGATACAGTTGTGTTTGTCACCTAATGCAGAGTTTGCAAATAAAAAACAAAATTTTGGCAAGTGCTTCAGTTTGTGAACCAAACTGTTCACAAACAAAAGTATTCATGAACCAAGGTACCACTGTATTTCAGAATGCTTAGTTTTGAACTTGGATGTAAGAAAGGCATTCAGGTTTCCTAATGCATTGGCAGTCTTTCTCAGGCCATCTGTCATTTCTTGTACTGAGAAAACCTAGGAGGTCCTGTGAAGAATAGGGGTGCTCTGGGCATACAGATGTAGACAGCAGATACTTCACTTGTTTATTCATTCTTAGCATACTGAATCATATAATCGAGTTATTGACTACTTGGGTGCTTTTACAGGTTATCTTATGATGATGGTGGTAGTGGTTGTTGTGGTGGTGGTGACAATGATGATTAGTGGTACTGGGAATGGAATTTATGATGACTCAAGTCTTTACAATTCTTTGTAATAAGATTGTGGAATAACAAAACCATTTTTATATTGCAAAGGAGTTGCTCAACTATTTTGGTGGTAACATTCTAAAATGAGAACTCAAAGATATTAGAATGATGAAAGATTAGTATTTTAAGTAGTTACTAATGGTCTCCTGGACTTTGGCAGTGTCCATTTTGATTGTATTTTTTATATCTTTAAATGCATTGATATTGATCTTTTATTTTTGTGGTAAGTTTGGCTAAAGTTTTGTTATCAATTTTTTTTCATTCTTTCAAACATGGCTCTTTAATTAATTATATGTATTTTACTGTCAAATTTATTAATTTCTGCTCTGAGTTTTATCATTGTCTTCCTTGTAGTAGCTTTGGTTTCAAATTGTTCATATTTTTCTAAGAACTTGAGGTACATCTTTAGATTATTTATTTTCTGATGTGGAAATTCACAGTTGTAAACTTCCATCTTAGAATTATTTTCATTGTCCATTGGTTCTAGTATGGTGTGCTGGCATTATTGTTTGATTTGAGGAACTATTTAATTTCTTGACTTTTTTCATTGATTATTTGAGAGTCTATTGTTTAATCTCTGTGTTTACATAATTACTGCTGTTTGTTTTGCCATTTATTTCTAGTTTCATTACACTATGATCTGATAATATGCATGGGATAGTTTTGGTTCTTTTGAATTTACTTAAGTATGTTTTATGGGCTAATATATGGTTTCTTTTGGAAAAAGTTCTGTGTACTTATGAGGAGAATGCATATTCTGCAGTTGTTGGGTGGAATACTCTGTAAATATCTACCAAGTCAATTTGTTCAAAAGTGTGGTTCAACTCTGATATATCTTGGATGATTTTTTTTTTGTCTAGTTGGTCTGTCCATTTGAGATAGTGGGTACTGAGATAATCCACTATAGTTGTTCTAATGTATATCTGATCTTTTATGTCCACTAGTTCTTGTTTTGTAAAGTGGGTAAATTAGTCTTCAGTGAATATGGATCTACAATTGTTATCTTTTCCTGTTGAATCTTTCCCGTAACCAATATGTAGGGACCTTCTTTGCTTCTTCTGATAAGTTTTGGCATTGGCATGAAGTTCATTCTCTCTCTCTCTCTCTCTCTCTCTCTCTCTCTCTCTGTCTCTCTGTCTTTCTCTCTCAACAGGGTCTCACACTGTACTTCAGGCTGACCTTAAACTCACTGTGTAGCATGGACTGACTTCAAACTTGCAGCCATCCTCTCTCCTTAGCCTCCCAAGTGATGAGATGGTAGGCATGTGCCATCACACCAGGACACTTTTTCTCAAAAGAGGACAGCTACATTTGCTTGGTTCTATAGTACAGAAGATTGTTTTCCAACCTGATTTTTAGTCTAACTTTCTTTCTTTAAGTGTATTTCCTATATGCAAGATTTTTTTTTCATTTAATATGCTAACGTGTCTTTTGATTGGGGAGTTGAGACTATTCATATTGAGAATTATTATTGAAAGTTATTGACTTATTCCTATCATTACATTATTTTTACTGCTGACTCTTTTTCCCTCCAAATTATCCTGCCTTTTAAGGGGTGTGTTGAGAAATCTACTATAATTCTAAAGAGCTTAAATTTATATGTTATTTGTTGTTTTTCTCTAACAACTTTTAAGATTCTGTCCTGGAGTCAGACTTCTAGGATTTTGACTAAGATGTACCATGGAGAAATTCTTTTCTGATTGTGACTTTTTGGAGTTTTATATGCGTAGCTTACCTTTATGTTAAATTCTTACCCTGGACTTGGGAAGTTTTCTGCTACAATTTTTTAAGGCATCTTTTAATTAAAGGCTCCCTACAATTCAACTAATTTTATATCTTCTCATTTGCTATTTTGTACCTTTTCATATCCTTTAATTCTTTACTGAACTGATCGCTCACTCTCTATTTTGTTCAGCTAAGATAGCTCTTTATTTGTGTTTTCTTTAACCTCATTGACCATTTTGTTTATTAAATTCATTACTTAAATTGGAGAACTCAGAAAAAATGAATAGATTTGTAGATACATATGAATTATCAAAGCTGAACCAAGATGATTTGAACAGTTAAAAGCAGGCAAAAAAATTTAGGTAGCAATTTTTTTAAAACCCTACCACGTTAAAAAAAAAAAAAAAAAAAAAGCCCAGTGAATTTACCACTGAATTCTACAAGAACTTCAGAGAGGATCTAATGCCAATACTCCTCAAATCCTTTAATGAAATTGAAAATAAGGATTACAGCCAAACTGAATCCTGCAAGCTAGTATTATCCTGATTCAAGGCAAAAGTTCAGCTAAAAAAGGGAACTACATGCCAATGTCTTTAATGAACTGAGATGCAAAACTCATCAAGATACTGGCAAACAGAATGTAAAAAATCATCACAAAGATCATACATCATAACCAAGTAGGCTTCATCTCAAAGATGCAAGAATGATTCAATATATACAAATCAATAAATTCAATACATCATATAAACAGAAGCAAGGATAAAAATCATGCCATTATCTTAATAGTAGCAAAAAGTGCTTTTGAAAAATCTAACACTCATTCATGATAAAACCCCTTAATAAAGTTGGAGTAGAAGGGATTTATCTCAATCTGTTAAAAACCACTTATAACAAATATACTACCAACCTCATACTAAATGCGAAAAACTAAAAGATTTTCCTCTAAAAATGAGGAACAAGATAAGGACTCTCATGGTTATCACTCCTGCTCAAAGTAGTACTCAAGACTTTAGACAGAATAGTTAGGCAAAAGAAGGAAATCAAAGGGATATTTAGACAAAAGAAAGAAGTCAAACTATCCTTATTCAAAGATAACATGATCCTTTACATAAAAGACAAAAAAAATCCACCAAAAGACTCCTAGAATTAATAAATAAACTCAGCATTGTAGCAGGATACATAACACACAAAATCCATAGTGTTGCTACACACAAATAATAAACCCACTGAGAAAGATATCAGTCAATAATATCATTCATAATATCTTCAAAAAATTAAATACATAGGAATTAACCTAATCAAAGAAATGAAAGGCCTTTATAATGAAAACTACAATATTCTGTAAAGGGAGATCAAAGTGAACATCAGAAAATGGAAAGATACCTCATATTTCTGAAGAGGCAGAACCAATATTATCAAAATACTGTCCACACTACTAAAACTGATGTATACAATGAATGAAGTCCCAATCAAAATAGCAACAACATTTCTCACAGAACTAGAGAAAAGAATCCTAAAATTTATGTAGAATCAGAAGAGACCCAGTAGCAAAAGCAATCTTGTATAATAAAAGTAAAGCAGGAAGCATCACAAACCCAGAGTGCACATTATATTACAAACTATAGAAATCAAACAGCATGATACAGGCACAAAAACAGACCTGTGGATCAGTGGAACCAAGCAGAGGCTGCAGCAACAAGCTCAAGCACAGTAAGCTACCTGATCTTTGATGAATAAGCCAAAAACGTGCACTGGAGAAAAGATAGTTTTCTCAACAAATACTGCTGGCAAACTTGTTACGAACATGCAGAAGGTTGAATTTAGATCCATATCTTCCAAAATATATTAAAATAATTTTAAAATGGATCAAAGATTTAAGTAGTAAAACAGAAGCTACCCGCCAGAAAATAAAATATGTAAAACTCTTTAAAACATAGCTATGGCTAGGGGTGAGGACATCCTGACTAGAACCCCAGTTTTACAAGAAATAACATGAACAATCAATAAGTGGAATTATACCACACCTAAAAAAATTCTGAATAGCAAAAGAAACAACAAACATAGTGAAGAGACAAACTACATGGTGAGAAAATTTTTCACCAGCTACTACTCAGAAGACTAATATCTAAAATATAGAAAGAATTCAAAAGAATTAGCCCTTTAAAGATAAAAAGCTCAGTCAAAACTGGAGCAGTGAAATGAATAGACACTTCTAAGAAATACAAATGGCCAATAAATACATAAGAAAATGTTCATTAAAGAAATGCAAATTAAAACAACACTGAGATTCCATTTTACCCCAGAAAGACTGGCTGTCATCAAAAATCAAATAATACAAATGCTGGTAAGGCTGTGGGGAAAAAGAACACTGCTACACTGTTAGTTATATTATAAACTAATACAATTACTATGGAAATTAATATTTAGATTGTTCAAAAGACTAAAAATAGACATTCCACTTGACCCAGCTATTCTTTTCCAGGTATCTTCCTAAAAGAGTTAAAGACATTATATTATAGTGACACATGCTTACTTATGCTACAGCAGAACAATTTTTAATAGCTAAATCTTGGAAACAGCCAATATATCCATCAATAGGTGAAGGAATAAATCAAATGTGGCACTTATACACAAAGATAATTTTGTGCCTTATGTGGGAAAGTGGGTTCACCTTGACACCATGATATTGAGTGAAATAAATCAGACACTCAAGGTTAAATTTTGTGTGGTTTCTCTTATGTGAGAAGCCCAAAGATCATATAATTTAAACAGCAAAATTTTAAAAAATAGATCATAGGATATAAGATACAGATCTTTTGCAAATGGGAAGGTACAAACAGGAGGAAGATGGGATGGAAGTAGAAGGGGAAGTTAAAACAAGTAGCTTATGTTATATACAGGTACCACCTACCCATGATGAATGTAACAATTATTTGCTAATGACATGTACTAATAAAAAACAAAATTTACAAAAGAAAGGCTAATATTTGATTTTTGGTAAATTTTGTTTTGTTTATGTATTTTGGTGTTCAGTGCCTATTGATTCTATCACACTTAGTAGACACTTTTAAAAATATTTTGTCTAGTAACCAGGGGGCCAAATAAAGATAAAAGACTAGACAGAGAAAGGGGAAGAAAATCATGGCAAGGAATGGTCTAATAATTCTTTTCCTGGACAAAGGAATTCAGAAATAAGGACTCCTTTTGCGTGCTCCTTTGTCAGTAATTGCTGAATAAATGTATGTGGGGTATTTTGGAAAGTCTCTATTTTTCTTATAGAAAGACTGGGAGGGGTATATATGGTTGTTGAAGACGCTGACTAGAAATAAAATGGTGCTGTAATTACTGAATGTGAGGTCACTAGGAAGAGTCTCAGCACTCTAAAGCAGAGGTAGAGCATGTGAGAAATTTTCCAGATTTCTCCACCAAAATCTGATGGATAAAATCCCAGCAGGGCTCTGTTTGTGGAGACACCGTCCCATACAAGCTCGTCAACACCATGGGACAGGATGTCAGGCTTACCTGTGACCTTCAGGTTCACCCTGTCGCTGCGCTGGGACCCCAGACCATTGTCAGCCTCACATGAATATTTTCCAGAGTGTTCCACAGTCAAGGAGAAGTTGAAAAATGCTCCTCCTCCAACGTGGGCTGAGCTACTCCCCATGGTGACATTCTCGTGATAAAAGTGGTACAAAATTGGGGGAGAGCCTCTGCGGACCTCACAGTAAAGCCACACCAAGTCTCCCACCACAGCCGGGGCCCTGGGAGCCCTGATGGTGAGGACGGGGTTAGAGACCGGAACTGGAGAAGATGAAAGGACTGTCAGAGAAGAGAATCTGTGATATTCATAACCCCACTCTAGAGCCTTAAAAATAGAGGCAGCCTCTGAATGTTTCTGTTTCTTATTGACTACACTTTTCTACTCTATCAGAAAAATTGTCCCAATACTCTGAGAAATAATCCCGGGTAATTTTGTTTCCATCACCACTCATTCCTCTCCACAAGTAGCAAAAATGTTTTCAACTTATTTTGTCATCTTTGTGATAGCTTGGATAACTTTCACATCTCTGATCCTCCTTCTCCTTAAAGATCTTCATGGCTGATGAAGGTACTAAACCTTGGCTTGTGAACCAAGGCTGAATAAAAGGAACCAGAAACTTACTTTTCACAGTGACACTAATCTTCTTGCTGAGGATGGGGCCTTGGCTGTTGTCAGCTGTACAGTAATATCTCCCTGCATCACGTTCCATCACTGTGGGTAGCTGTAGCTCTGCCAACTGGGAATGCTGGGTCTTTATGCCCAGAATTCTTGCTCCATCTCTGTGCCATGAGAAGGTTATATTCCCTGTGCCCTTTGTTACTGAGCAGATAAGGACCAGCTTCTGTCCTTCAATCAGCTGCCCCTCTAGGGGCTGGATCTCTAAATTCACATTAGACACAGGGATCCCTGGAAGGATAAAAGGCAACATGTAAGGGTCCTACTAGAAGGGACTTCAATGTCAAAAAAATCCTGATGCTGTTGTAATAGTCAGGGGCCAAAAGCAGGGAACAAGAAATTAATTGTGAATATTTTACAAAGGGACCAATATCACTCCCCACTCATAATTCCTATTTTGGGGAATGTAGGTACCAAAATCCATCTAAAGCTAAATTTTTTTTCAAAAGGCACATTTTTGAACATTTATGAATCTCTGATGCCATGGTGGACTACAGAATAACTACAGTTACTTCGGCCTCAAATGACTTTCCTCAGAATCAAACCTTCTCTCCTATTCTTCCAGAACTCCTCAGTTTCACCCCATGTTCTCACATTCTTTTTGATTATTCCTGTGCATATTCAACTTCTCCTCTTTTGATTATTTTGATATGAGGTGAGGTCAAACATGGGGGTCTCTAGAGAGTACATGCTGTCACTGGAGCTTCTGATTATCTGTTGACTCATGCAGTGGCATATCCTGTACATCTCTGTAACTCTTACAAGGTTGGGTCTTTTAACTGATCAATAACCACCATTAACTAACTTAGATGAAAGAGAATTGCTCGATCAGTTAATCCAATGCAGAGCTTTCCATATCCAACATCCTGGTTTATGCTGTAATGTTCTCTCCCCAGCCCCAACCCCAGAAGAGCTGACCTTCAAACACTCACTCTGCACGTGTATCTGGGACCTCAGGCTCTTTTTTGTGATCCTAGAAGTCTCTGCCTGGCACCAGTAGGACCCTGAGTCTTCAATCCACATAGTAGGGATCTGGAGCTCTGGGGAGCTGCTACAGCCTGACCCTAGAGTCTGGACATCTCTGAAGAAGCAGAACTGGACCTGAATATCTGGCTTCCATGGAGGGAGCTGGGTCTCACAGGTCAGCGTCACTGGGCCACCCTCTATGGGCTGGAAAGGGCTAGCAGTCAGCACCGGATGTGGAAACAGCTCTGGAGAGAACAAATAATCCTTAGGGCAGTGAGGTACAGAGCTCCTGGAGAGATACACTTGTGTTCTCAGCACCAGCCAGTAAGAAGAGGATACTGCAGGTGGTACCATCTCCTGCCTGAGACTGGGCCATAAAAGAATTTTCATGAAATCCCCACTGAAAAGCACTCATTCTCAATTCTCACAATTTTGTTGCCCAAATTTATATCCCACAAAATTTAGGCATTACCTTGAACTTTAATTCTTAAAGGTTTTGAAGTTTCTTTCCATGATATTAGGAACTTTTTCCAAGAAGCAGTACACTTATATTCACCAGAGTCCATAGAGACTGAATTTATAGTGATTTGGTGTAAATTGAAACTACTGTGAATTTTTTCTTCATCTTTGTAGTAATTCCTTTCAGTTATGGCCTCTTCTTTTCTCCCTCGGCATCTCAGAGTTACGTTGTCTCCTTCATAGATAGGGTGTTGGGCCTGGAGGATCAACCAGTCTGCAAAGAGTAGAGAATGCACTCAATTCATCCCTATTGTTTCTTCCTTGTGTATCATTTCTACCCATGAGAAAAAAGCTACAGACCTGAAAATCTTCATCAATATGTTCACCTCCTCACTACCAGATTCTTCCTTGCCTTATGAAAGAAAACTAATTTCCAGAAAATGTGCTTGAGAATTCTTACATGTCTTTAAGCCAAAAAAAAAAAAAAAAGGAATTGTAACCTCTGTCATTCTTCAGTCTCTGGGATGTGGACAGTTTCTGGATGGAGGAGATGGACAATGTAGTATTGTGCTGCTGCCCTACTCACTGGAGTCAGCACATAACACATTGCCCACGCTGTTTACAACTCTGTGTTGTAAACAACTCTGTGTTCCCCACATTAACCCAGCCTTCAAACACTCTGCCCAATGGCTTGACTATCAAGATTTCCCACATCCTTTCCTCACCAGAGGAAAATTCCATATGCACAGGGTCACTGAAAGAGGATCCAGGAGTCTTGCACCGGTAAAGTCCAGATGATGTAATTTGGATACTTTCAGACACTCTCTTAAGTGTGTTCCCATCACGCCACCAAGATGTGTGTCCCTTGGTTAAAGAATTGAAATCCATGCATCTGAGAGTCACCTTTTCGCCTTCGAATGTTGTGGACCATGGAGGATCAAGCTTAAGCACAGCCTTTGGAGGTACTCCTGAACCAGAAATAGAAAGATAAAGACCATTGAAGTGGAGTGGGCTCAGCAAGGGGAGGGCCCTGCTCTGCTGCTGGGAGTTTCCTGAGCTAATTCTCAACCGGGACCAGCATTGCAAATGGAGCAGAAGGAACATAAAAAAGTACCTGGGACAGGATCTTTTCTTTTCCTTGGTTTAGCCTGGACATGGGCAAGTGAGTACAATAGGTCTTGGGTTCTTGGTACAGCTCAGAAAAACTCAGAAGACATGATTTGTCATTGGACAAACACTATGAGGGCCTCAGCACACGGGTAGATTCTGAACTGCTTTTGTTCTATCCATTCCCACTGAGGTAAAGGTGAACCTGGAATGTACATGCCACCAATGCAGTTTCTAGACTCTAACAAATCACTTCCTGCTTGGCTACCAGCATTTAATGGACAGACATTTATTCACTTTTATTACTTTTAAACTTTGGTTAGCAGGAGAGTCTACAAGGAGGTAACTGTTTTCCACTCTCCATCTACACTGGGCACACTCAATAATTAAGGGGCTTAAAGAACCTAAGTGAAGGATGGGCAGCTAGAGAAATCAGACTTGTGTTTAGAATTACAACTGACTGTTGGCCTGAGAGGCTGAAGAATGACAGTGACATGAGCTCCTTTTAAACACATAGAAGCATTTTATGACAGCCTTTTCTGCTGTATACGGAAGTTATTACTACAACTATAAATAGTTTGAGTGTACAGAGAGAGAGGTCTTAGGGAAGAGATCAGATCTGAGATTCTCTTGACAGTAACCTCCTACCTCTACCCTTTCTTCTACCAATCTTTCCTCCATCTCTGCACCGGGTTTCCTGTTAATGAAGGTGGGCTGGAGACTGGGGAAGTAAGAACAGGTTCCGTTTGCCCAGTAGTAATGTGTTACCCCAGAACAGCAATGCGCTGATAAGTGGCATGTCCCTGATGTTCTCATTGACAAGGTTGGGACAGGTAGGCTGTGCTAGCCAAGGTGAACAGTACTCAGAGCCTGAGAGGAACAGAGATAAAGGGGAACTTACGTGTTTGTTCTCTTCCAGGAGCTGTGAAGGAGCCAAGATTCAAAGATTAGCATGGAGCAATGTGTCTCAAATCTTTCACTTAGAGGCTTTATGAGAAATTTTCCACCAAAATAACCACATCTTTACTTTTTCCTCTTATTCTTTGCTCCTATTACATGCTACCTAGAGCCCCTAAAGACAAGAGGAAACTTAGACTATAGTTTATGTTATAAACATTTAGTGTCTTGTGTCTGCCACTTGCCTCATTTGTTTGCTACTGCATGCTTAGCAGTTGCATACTTGAATCTTAACCTCTCTCTCTCTCTCTCTCTCTCTCTCTCTCTCTCTCCCTCTCTTTTACTGGCTGGGAATTGAACCCAGGATCTTCGTAATGAACTAAATCATAGTCCTTTTGTTACAGGCAGCTGAGTTAGAAAAATTATAGGCAGTGAGACAGGGCTACATCCTCAAAGGAGCCAGTGCAGAAGCCCAGACACCTTGCAACTGTCGGGGAGAGAGACACCTCCTGCTGTGAGCCAGGCCTCAAGACAAAAAATCAAGCAAATACACCCATATCCTAAGGGCTGATATTCTAAATAGTTCCCTATCACCTTAAGGAACTCAGGAGTCACCATCCCAACCCCCTAGGGAAGAGTCACTGCTCTCTAAGAATGCCCACTTTCTACATGACTGGCTTCCCCATTTGTCCCCAATTTAATCAATTTTACCTGAAAAATTAATCTTATTGGTTAACCATAGTTTTGTCCCACATTATGCCCCTCTGTCTTGTGAGTTCCCAGTTTTCCCCACTTTGAACCCATTTCATCCCAGAATTTTAATCCCTAAAATCCCTAGAAAAGACAGAGTCCTTGGCAACCCGCTTGGGACCCCTTCTGTCTCTCTCTCTTGCACAGAAGCTTTCCTTCTCTCAATAAATATACTCTGTTCTTAACTTCCCTTGTTACTGCAATTTGTTCTATTTTAGAGAACATGAACTCGCACTGGACATAGAGTAGGCTGGGAGTTTCATTCCCCTATATCACTTTTCATATTTAGTTTTTGAGGTCCAGCTAAATTGTCCAGCTTTAAAACACCTAGCTATTTAAAGTCATTGTTTATCTAAGAAAACATATTTAGTTTGAAATTGTAGGAAGAAAGAGCGTAGTGCTATGATTTGGCAGGAATAACTGCCCGAGTTTCCTGTGGTGTGAGAAGAACATAAAGAAACAACAACAGCAAAAACAGTGGTGAGAAGACAGGGACTCAGCTTATTCTAATGCTTGCATTTGAAGACTTGGGGTATGTTGGGGACCCTGGGTCTGCCCATTGCCTATCTCTTGCTATCTGTCCTTGCACCTAGAGTGGATAAAGTGACAGAACATCTAGCTTTTCCCCTGGCTGACCTTTGGGACTGAGGGCACTGTCCCAGATCAGACCATCTACTTACCCAGGAGCAGTAGGAGCAGCCACAGATGCATGAGAACCCAAAACAGCTGAGGACATGACATGTTTGTCTCACCAAGTCAGGCTTATCTCTGTCAAAGAAGGAAGGCAGCAGGGTGCTATGCAGATAAGATCTGCAAAAATTTAACGGAAGTGAAAGAACTTAGTAGCACCTTATCAATAGGCCATACTTGGAAGTTTATTTCAGCCCTGCCTTTGTGTACTTTCTGGTGTTGAATGTCGTCTTCTAACAGTCCCAGTCTTTCAGAAGAAACCACTCCAAGGCTATGCCTGACTGAGTTCTATGAAAATGTCAAGCTGTAGATTTGCTCATATTCAAATAACTTGCTCCTCAGTTTTTTCAAATGGAAAACCCCTTTGTTAACTCAAATACAAATATAGTCTCTGGTTCCCACATGTGTCTTCCAACATAGCCATGCTCAATTAATGTGGAATTTTGCTGTGATTTCTGGTGTGAGTCACACACAGCCAGGGTGTCACAGCAGGTGCAACTTTTACTTAGGTAGGCATAAATGTCATGAATGGGAAAATAATAGAAATTTGCAAATAGCAAGAAAGCTGCATCTAAGTTACACCCAGATATGTGCAAATTAAGAAAAAAAATAAATAAGCATACAAATAGGAAAAACTATTTTAAAAGTCAAGTTATTTTTAGAAAGGCAAAGCCTCAACTTGCATTCAAGGAGATTCTACCCTGTTATTTTCCAATGCATAACTTATTTGCTTTCCTTACAGTTTATCAGAACAGGCAATTATTTTTCTCTGTGTTCTTGCCTTGTTTGAGTGTTGTCTCAACTAACGTTTAAGGGCACATGTCTGTCTTATCACCAGTGTATTCCTGGAGCCTCTTACAATGCTTCCTTATAAATAAATTTTGAGAGATTGTTGAATGGGCTACGAAGAACTCTGGACTGGAGTTTATTGTCCTTTTTCTTCACTATCAGTCCTCTAAGCAGTATTTTAGATGTTTCTTCCAGTTACTCTTCTCTTTCATGAAATTGTAATATCACATAAGGGTATAAATTTGTGTGCTGTATGTATATTCATGTTTTCCACATAAAAAGAGTAAGGCTTATTTATCTCTCCATAAGCTAGATCATGGAATACATAATCTAGAGATAGAGACAGAAGCTTCTCAGATATGCAAATACAAGGACAGAAAGCTGTGAACATTCAGAAGACCTTTATGTAGAGGTGGAAGATAACTGCAGCAAATGATTCATCTGTGTAATTCTATAATGTCTGTTTCTCTCCTGGGACTGCAGGATCACATGAAAGAAGTCTGACTTGTTCTCCACTGTGTTTCAGATGCTCGTTATGTACTAACTTGGCAAGAATGCTGAATAAATGAACAGTTAATGAAAATAGATGACAGGATAGCAACAGAAAAGAAGAATATATATATATTCATATATATATATATATATATATATATATATATATATATGAATGAAAGATTTTCCTCCAATATTCTGGAAAAGAGGCACTTATTGCATTTGTTTATTTAAATGAAATCAAACTTCATTAACACTGCAGAGTCACTGTAAACTGCAGAGTATGAGTGTCACTTTTGACTGCCAGTTTGGTCTAGGTGCTCTTCTCATGTGTGTTGATACTATTTTAGTTACCTTTGCCACAGAGCTCACCCCATTAAGTGTAAACATCTTTAAGAAAAAAAATATCTCAGACTCACTTGTGATTTCCCTACAGCCAGCACCGCCATCAACAAAAACAAGGCTCAGTTGCATTTGGACAGCTGGGAGATACAATGTGTCAAAGTAAGTGTAATTATGTTCATGAGTAGATGCAAATTTAATTCTTGGTAAAAAGTAAAGATGTTGCTAATTATTACTAAAAGTTGTTTCCTGTGTTTGGAAAGACATCCAGAACAAGAAGCTTTTTGAATGTTATTGTGCATGCAGGGTCAACAGTATTATAGTTTTTATGTCTCTTTGTAAGATAGTGACTATGCCTTTGTTTCCATTATCATTTCAGCAACAAAGTAAGATGCCTGACAGTCCATGTAGGGTTGCTAAATAAAATATTAGAGCATGGAGTGAAGTGTTTCAGATACTAAAGGAAAACGACTTCCAACCCAGACTGATATACCCTGAAAAACTGTCCTTCAAAGTGGATGGAGAAATAAGATACTTCCATGACAAAGAACAGTTGAAGAACTTCATGATCATCAAACCAACCCTACAAAGAATACTGAAAGACATTCTAGATACACATAGGAAAAAACCACTAAGCAAGACAGACAATTAAAAAAGAATGGGAAGTTAAGATACAACATCAGAAAGAAAACATGTCAACAATAAACCAATAAATGAAAGTTATACCCATTAATGTAAATGGCCTCCATTCACCAATTAAAAGAAACAGACTGGCAGAATGGATCAAGAAATAACATCCAACCATATGCTGTCTATAAGAAACCCATGTAACCCAAAAGGAAAGTCATAGACTGAAAGTCAAAGGATGGAAAACAATACTCCATGCAACAGGAAACTGAAAAAAAAAAGTGGGGGTAGCTATTCTGTTTGCAGACCATGTAAACTTCAAACCAAGAATGGTCAGAAGAGATAAAGAAGGTCACTACATACTAGTTAGGGGAAAACTGCAAGAGGAAGAGATAACAATCTTAAATATATATGCACCAAATTCCATAGCATCCAACTACACAAAGCCAGCATTAACAGATATGAAAAATCAAGTAGGCAATAACACAATTATAACAGGAGACCTTAACACACCATTGACATAAAGGTGATCAACTAGACAAAAAAATCAGCAAAGAAATAACAGAACTGAATCACACCTGTGAACAAATGGATTTGATAGACATATACAAAGTGTTCCATCCAACAATATCAGAATATACATTCTTCTCAGCAGTACATGGGAAATTCTCTAAAATAGACCACATACTAACCCTCAGAATATATTTATGTAAGTGCAAAACCGCTGAAATTATCCCATGCATGTTATTGGATCATAGTGCTATGAAACTGGAAATTAATGATAAAAGTAACTGCAAAAACCCCACAATCACATGGAAATTAAATAATACACTCTTGAGCAATCACTGGGTACAGAGAAAACTAAAGAAGAAATTAAACAATATCTATAACCAAATGAAAATACAAATACAACTTACCGGAACCTGTGGGATGCAATGAAAGTGGTCATCAGAGGAAAATTTATTGCACTGAGTTCCCACATTAGGAAAACAGAATGAACACAAATAAGCAACCTGATATTACACCTCAGACATCTAGAAAAAGAAGAGCAAGCCAAGCCCAAAGCCAAAAGAAGGGAGGAAATTATAAAGATCAGAGCAGAAATTAATGCAACAGAGACTACAAAAACAATTCAAAGAATCAATGAATCAAAGAGTTGGTTCTTTGAAAGAATGAATAAAATTGATAGCCAGCCTAATTTTTAAAAGGAAAGAAAAGATTCAAATTAATGCAATACAGAACAAAAAAGGTGAAATCACTATCAACCCTGTAGAAATACAGAAGATCATCAACAACTATTTCACAAACCTCTACTATCATAGATTCGATAACACAGAAGAAATAGACAGATTCCTAGAAACATATGAACCACCAAAGCTGGATCAAGAAGATGTAAAACTGCTGAATAACCCAATTTCTATGAATGAAATTGAAAATGTAATCAAGTCCCTACCAACAAAGAAGACCTCAGGCCCGGACGGATTCACTGCAGAATTCTACAAGAAATCCAAAGAAGACTTAGTGCCAACACTCCTCAAAAACTTCAATGACATTGAAAGGGAAGCAGTTCTCCCTAAGTCATTCCTGGAAGCAAATATCACTCTAGTACCAAAACCTGAGAAAGACCCAACTAAAAAAGAGAACCACAGGCCAATCTCCCTAATGAACATAGATGCAAAAATTCTCAATAAAATATTGGCAAACAGGATGCAGCAAATCATCAAGAAGATTATACACCATGACCAAGTGGGATTCATCCCAGGCATACAGAGATGGCTCAACATATGTAAAACAATAAATGTAATCCACCGTATCAATAGAGTCAAAAGCAAGAATCACATGATCATTTCTATAGATGCAGAAAAAGCTTTTGATAAGATCCAACACCCATTCATGATAAGAACCTTACAGAGAATTGGAATAGATGGTCTTTACCTCAATATGATAAAGGCCATCTATGACAAACTAAGAGCCAGTGTCATATTAAATGAAATCAGGCACAAGACAAGGATGTCCCTTATCATCACTCCTACTAAACATAGTACTGGAAATACTAGCCAGAACAATTAGACAAGAGAGAGAAATAAAAGGAGTAAAGATAGGAAAAGAAGAAGTTAAATTATCACTATTTGCAGATGACATGATACTTTACATAGAAAACCACCAAACCTCCATTGAAAGACTCCTAGATATAATAAATAAATTCAGCAATGTAGCTGGATACAAAGTCAATACTCAAAAATCAATAGCATTCTTATACACTAACAACAAAATCACCAAGAGAGAAATAAGAGAAGCCACACCCTTCACACTAGCATCCAAAAAAATGAAATACTTAAGAATTAATCTAAGGAAAGATGTAAAAGAGTTGTACAGGGAAAATTATAATACCCTGAAAGAAGAAATTGAAGAGGGCCTCAGTAAATGGAAAGACATCACTTGTTCATGGATAGGAAGAATAAATATTGTGAAAATGGCCACTCTCCCATAATTGTTATACAGATTCAATGCAATCCCAATGAAAATACCACTAACATACCTCAGAGATCTAGAGAAATCATTCCAAAAATTCGTCTGGAACCAGAAGAGACCTAGAATAGCAAAGGCAATTCTAAGCAGCAAAGCCAAGGCAGGAGGCATCACAATCTCTGACTTGAAATTATACTACAAAGCTAACATAATAAAATCAACATAGTACTGGAATAAAAACAGACCAGAAGATCAAAGGGATAGACTAGAAGATACAACTACAAACACACTCAACCACCTTATCTTTAAAAAAGGGGCCAAGCATGTTCACTGGAAGAATGATAGTCTCTTTAATAAATAGTGCTGGAAAAGCTGGCTATTCGTATGCTGAAAACTAAAATTAGACCCATGCCTATCACCATGTACTAAACTAAAATCCAAATAGATCAAAGATCTGAATATTAAAACAGAAACACTAAATCTGTTGGAAGACAAAGTAGGTAAAAATCTTGAAGACATAGGGGTTGGTAGAGAATTCATGAACAGGAACCAAACTTCATGGGAAATACTTCCCAGAATCAATAACTGTGATCACATCTTATTAAAGAGTTTCTGCATGTCCAAAGAAATCTCCAGCAGAGTGAAAAGAAAACCCACAAAATGGGGAAAAAAATCTTAATGAACTGTCCTTAGACAAAGGAATTTTGTCTAGAACTTATAAAGAATTAAAAAAAATCAGACCCTCAAAATTCAAAGACCCAATCCAAAAATGGGCATCCAAGATGAACACACAGTTCTCAGATGAAGAAATATGAATGGCAAACAAATACATGAAAAAATGTTCACCATCATTGGTCATTAGAAAAATACAAATTAAAACCACACTGAGATGCCATCTCACTCCAGAAAGAATGACCAGGATCAACAAAACTACCAACAACAAATGCTGGAGAGGCTGTGGTGATAAGGGAACTCTTCTGCACTGTTGGTGTGAGTGTAGACTGGTGCAACCACTGTGGAGGTAAATCTGGAGATTCCTCAAAAAGTTGGGGTTGAAGGTCCCATTTGACCCAGCTATTCCACTCTTAGGCACATTCCCAGAAGAACTGAAAACATTTTACTGCAGTGATATATGTGCACCCATGTTTATGGCAGCACAATTTGTAATAGCCAAATCTTAGAAACAACCTATGTGCCCATCAACTGAGGAATGGATAAAAAAATTGTGGTACTTTTATACAATGGAGTACTACTCAGCTATGAAGAATGATCACATTGATATATTTATAAATAAATGGATGCAACTTGAATCCATACTCATAAGTGAAATAAATCAAACTCACATGGATAAATATTGTATAGTCTCCCTAGTGTAAGAAATGGTAAGGGTATGGAAGATTGTATGGTAATTTTATGTATCTAGTTGTGACATTTCATTATGGAGGATGTACTCCTCTGATCTTTAACTTAACAGGTTAACAGTTCACCATTATATTGCTTTGAAGTTTTATGTTTTCATTCATTGGTTGGAATGGTTTTATTCTGTTTTGTTTGATCTTAATATATGTGATGGTATGAATAGTTACTTTGAAGAAAAGACAATATGGCAGCCATTGTTGATTTAATATCATCTTCCTCTGAAGTCCTACCATACTCTTGTTTTTCTATTAACATTGGTTCTATCACATTGTGTCTTACTGGATTTTAATATGTATGATAGTATAAACAAATTTTTTATGGAAAATGAGATAATATAGTAGCCATTGTTTATCTTCTGTTATTTGGTTCAGAATGCCTTGCAATATTTTTATTCTCTTGAGTGGCTTTATTCTATTTTGTTATGTTTGACATTATTGTATGTAAAGATAAGCTCAACTATTTCAAAGAAAGAGACATTACGATAGCTACTGTTAATATCCAATTGTCTTGTTGTGAAGTGCTGTGTTGCTTACATTGTTCTGTTCTGATCTGCTTAGATCTGTCCTCTTGTTTTATTCTCTTTAAAATAAAAAAAAATTAAAAAATTAGGTGCCCAGTTAAGTCTAAATTTCAAATAAAAACAATAATTTTTATTATATTGTCTCAGACAGTATTTGTAATCTACTTTTTGCCTTTTTTTGGTTTTTCTGAGACAAGGTCTTACTTACTATGTAGCCTTATTTTTACTTATACATATTGCATGTTGATCCTTATTAATATTAGGGATATGCTTACTCTAAAAAAGTTGTCACTGTTTACCTGAAATTCAAATATGTTTAGGAATCCCGTATTTTTATGTGTTATATCCTATAGCCATGACTGAATCACTTTTAATTTGCATGAGTGTATTAATGAATGATGTTTGTGGGAAGGACGTTGGTTTCCTTCCAGTGCATGCAACTCCAACTTTCCCTACACTTCCTTAACTTTTCTAACCTGGGAGATGAGAAATGTCTTATTTGCTATGTAAATTTTGGGGAATAAATAAAGTGTGCTGTTCTCAGCTCCAAGCTCTTCCTTCCCCTTGGACACAATCCTGGTAATAGGCAGGTCTCTTAACAACTTTTGCTGCACTGCAGAAAGTCTAAAATCAGAGAGCGAGTTCCTAGAGATACAGACAACTGGAGTATGGGTTTAGATACAAGAGAAATGAAAAAAGGAAAATATACCAGAGCCATATGATATAAAGAGTGATTGTCAGTGGGACCAGGCTCTCTGGCTCTCAGCCTGAGCTTTTAGTAAAAGAACAAGGCATTTTGTAGATTGGAGAGGCTAAGATGACTAACTTTTAAATCTAATCACAGCCTGTGCAAGAGGCTTATGGTTTCAGAGCCCATGGTTCTGTAACTTTACAGGGTAGCATCAGCTAATGATAGTTTTGTTCACAGACCAATGGCTGTTTCTATAAAGGTGGGACTGAGGTAGGACTGGAACCAGAGGTAGCATTAAACAAACGCCACAGGGACCTCATGAAGGGCCTTTAGAAAGCTGTGAAGACCTTTCTAATCAGGGATAGATGGGGTACCAGTCAGCCTCTAGACAGCTGGCATTTGAATGGCTGCAAGAGCTGCCCCACCACAGAAATGTGCAAGCTGCAGGGCATCTCAACAAAGGCCTGATTACTTCTCCTAGGTAGTCAGAGCTGAAGCAGTTAGCAAAAGCAAAATTCTCTATAACCTCTGTAGGCACTGGTGACTGGATACTGTTTTTGGTTGGAATACTCTTTGTGTACTGCAAAGTGACAAGAAGGACTGTGTTCCCAATTGCGAGGGCCAAGCCTCAAAAGGATGCCTACATTAGTCACTCCAAAGTCTGCCCTGCATGCAGGCCCATGCGGCACACTGGAAAGACCATTTCTGAATTCGCATGATGTTGAGTCCAAGGGCAGAAAATACCTAAAGAATTCCTGAGGGACTCAAGATAGTATAGTTACTGTAGGCAGCCTTGCTGGTCTTTCCTATATCATACAGGAAGATGAATGATAAATTTATGGGGTTCAAAAGAGGATAAATATCAGGTTGTTGCAGCATCTAGGAAGAATTGGTGTGACCTTTAGAGCAGCGGTTCTAAACCTTTTTGTATCAGGGACTGGTTTTCTGGAAGACAATTTTTCAGGAACTGGGGTGATTTTTTTTAGTTGCCTTTTCTTTAATAGTATATTTTTTTCAATACATAAAAATTCCATTCCTCAGCATCAGCATCACCACCTCAGCTCCACCTCAGATCATCAGGCATTAGTTTCTCATCAGGAATGCTAGATCTTTCACATATGCAGTTCAAGATAGGATTCAAGCTCCTATGAGAATCTAATGCTGCTGCTGATCTGACAGAAGGCAGAGCTCAGACAGCAATGCTGGCAATGAGAACAGCTGTAAATACAGAGAAAGCTTCACCCCATGGCCCACTGCTGTGCTGCCAGGTTCCTAACAGATCACAGACATGTACCAGTACGTGGACGCAGGGTTTAGGGACCACTGACTTAAGAGATTCTTACTAAGCTCAGATCTGAGATGTCAGGAGTGCTTCACAGAGGAAGTAAATACAAGTAAGTTTTTATAGAGCCAATGGAAAAGACACAAAATATTTCCACCTATATCCCAAAGATATATAGTAATTGTCAACATTCACTTTGTATAAGAAGATGTCTCACAATTCAGTTCAAGTTCAAAGGTCCTAAAGCATCAATCTGCTGAAGCCTCACTGAGAGTTTAACATTCTATCACAGGTGAATGTATCTCTGTCACTGTCTGCACAAACAGCAGTAGCTGAAACAACCTTAGCTCCATCCAGACATAGAACATTTACTAATTGCAATTAACAAGAGTAAGAAATCCAGGGCTACAGCCAGATGTGATAGTGCATGCCACATGTAATCTCAGCACTCAGGAGGCTGAGGCAGGAAGATCACTATGAATTTGAGACCATCCTGAACTACACAGTGAAACCCTGTCTAAAAAGGACACTCATATCTTCAGGTGTTTCCTTCCACTGCTTCTAACTGTCAGCAATAAATAGTTATACTTCTGCTTTCAAACCGAAACACTGTTTTTCTAACCTGAACATGGTTGAACTCCAGAGAGTATCTTGTTTTTGTCACTTTTCCACTGTGCAATCTTTGCCAAGTTATTGGACCTCTAATCCTCTAATGCCATCATCTCCAAAATAGGCATGCTGAGAATAATACTAGTAACTAGCACAGAATAAATGTGTTACAAGTGTTAGATTTTATTTTTATCATTCTAGTTTCCTGAGTGCTTTACATGCAAACTTAATGAAATCATGGTTTCATGTTCTCCACATTTTCCCTGGTCACTCAAGTTTCCAATCCATTTGGAAATTTTTCCCCATAATTCCAGTTGATCTGTTCTGGTCAATGTCACCAATGACTCTAAATTGAACAGAATGCTTTATTTTCTTTTCTTAGTTGACTCACTGTCACTTAACTTCCATTTTTAACATTTTTATCCATTGAAACATCCTGTACTTTTGGTGTCCATGACACAGTACCCTCTGCATTTCCTCTCTACATCTCTTTCCATTCCTTCTCAGAGTCTTTGCAGCTCTTTCTCTCTTCCCATCCCACCCCATTCCGTCTTCGCACCCTTCTTCACTTCTATCTCCTGCGCTCATGGTGTTCAATTATCACTTTGTTAAACATACTTTTTTTCTTATCCTAGAGCCTAGATGAAGCATCCAGCATGTACTAAGCATTGTCCTCCATCTGTTTTACTGGCATCTCCAAGCTAACACATCAAAATTGGAAATTCTTTTTAACCACATCTATTTTTCCTCATATATTCTCATCACCACCTCCTCCATTGCTCAGAGCAGAAACTGAACTCCTCTCTTCTCATTCCCACCTCTATTATTGAACTCTGATAAAAATTGCTATTGTTGTATTGATTCCTTTCACTTCTTGTCATGACCCTCGTGTAGCCCATTGATATCGACCTATTATTTTAAAAAAATTTTTGTCTCTAAATGCATCTTATATGCAACAGTGCACAAAAGAAAAGTATTTAGCATAATAAATTACTGGAAAGCAATCACTCATGTAATCACCATTAAATCAAGAAAAAGAATATTATCAGGACCCTAGAAGTCTTGCCTATCTCTTCTACCAACTGCCTTATTTTCCATATTTTAAATTAGGTAATCACTTATTCAGCTTGTGTTTTTTTTCCCATTTTGGAGTTTTGTAGTTATACATCAAACTATCTGTTTTCTTGTCTTTCTTCTTTCACTGAACATTATGTTCATGAAATGTATCTATGCATATATTCTAGGTTGTCATTTTTATTGCTATATAAAGTTCTGTTATATCAGCATATCCCTATTTTATTTATCCATTCTACTATTTATGGATACTTGAGTAGATTCAAGTTTTCAATATTTAGAGATATTGTCAACATTTTAGCATACATTTATACAGAAATTTAATTATTGGGTTATAGGGTAGCATATATGTATGTCAGCTTCAGTTCACACTGTCAAAAATTTTTCAATTTACATTTTTGTTGTTCTGCTTAAATTTAATCATTCTCATTTGTATCTAATGGTGCCCCACTGTGATTTTATTCTGAATTCCTTTTGTTATTACTGAGATTGGCCACACTTTTATTGGCTTACTATCTTTGGATTTTCTCTTTGGTGAAGTGCTTGGTCATTTTTCTACTGGGTCATCTATCTTTTCTTTATGAATCTTATGATGATGTGTAGCTGGATAGAAATCTTCTGTTGGCTTTAGGTCATGTGACTATCTTCTCGCATTTTGCAGCTTAATTTGCACTATCTTCCTTGGATCTTTGGATAAACCGAAGCTCTGAATTTCAATGCAGTCAAACCTATCAATCTTTTCCTTTTTGCTGTCTTGTTTAAGAAATCTTTTCTACTCCAAATTATGAAGACATATTTGTCAGGTCTCCAAACTAGACCCCCACCCAACTAGGAGAGAAAACACTCCCCAAGCAGATCTGTTTGTTATTCACACCCTAGGGACCATGAAGTTCAAGTAGTTCAACAGGAAGCTGGCAACTGTCCCCATGCAGTTCAAACTGCAGAAAGCTGATTTCATGAAAAACCACAAGAGACATGCTGTGCCTGCCAGCATCCCCTATACCCAACCCTGCCCTATCTATCACCTAGCCCTAGGCCTTCTACTCAAATACCCCAAATTTCGCACCTCCTCGGCAACGCCCCCCCAGCTCTACCTAAAAGCCCCTATACAAACATGCCCTCACCCCTTGCTCAGGACCAGCACTGTTTTTGCCTGTGGCCTGACCATACCTGTCTGCATTAAGTCCTCAAACATTGCTTAAACTGCCTGTCTCAGTGGTCTGTTTCCCTAACAATATTAAATTGTTATCTAAAAATCTGTTCCGCTTTTCCATTTTTTAGATCACTTGGAATACATTTTTGTTTTATCTTTTTAGAGTATGGAGTAAGGAAGAGGTTAAAATTTATTTTGTCTCTATCTGTATATCTAATTATTGCAGAAACAGATGTACAATCATTTATAGAAAGCTCATCTCTTCTGATACTGTGCTATTTGTAACGGATAAAGGGTACACGTAAGCATGGATTTTATGTGGTTGCATTGGCTTCTGATTTCTCTACAAGATTGCATTCGTGGATTTATCTGTCCTTGCATCTATTGAGTATTTTTCTTTTCTATTTATTTTGTAGTACTGGAAATCAAGCCCAGGGCTTTGCACATACTAGAAAAGTGCTCTAACTCTTAGCTACACTCTTAGTCCATACTTTTCTCCTTAACATAATATCAAAATACCTTTTAATTTGATAAAGTCTTTCCACCTTCTTCTGTTTGAGTCAAAAATGTGTTGCTATGTTTTACATTTTGTATCTATATTTGTACACTAAATTTTTTTAATTTTTAAAATTTTTTAAATTTAAATTTATTTCTATGCTAGATGTGATCATGCATGCCTACAAACCCAGAACTCAGGAGGTTGAATCAAAAAGATCACTGAAAGCTCAAGGTCAGCCCGCGATATAGAGTTCGAGCCCAACCTACATGAAGAGACTCTGTCTCAAAAAATGAAAAACAAACAAACAAAGCACAAAAAGGAAAAAGCAAAATAAAATGTGTATTTATAAACTGTACATATTAATTGGATATAATTAATTTTAAAATGAACAAAAATATAAATATGTTAAAATTATGTTTGAGATAATGAAACCAACAGATCAGTGAAAGGAAATTTTTAATGAAAAATCAATAGATCAATGCAAGGAAATGGAGATTATTATTATATTGAAACCTCCAAAAAGTAAATATACTATGTTTCTCCTCTTTTAGGTCTTATTTAATATTCTTTTCTAGCTACTATTGTTCATATAACACAATGCTGTTAACTATAATCAACCTTTTGTGTAATAATGTAATAGAATATATTCTTAGGCTTGTTTTGGCTTTGCTGAAAATTATTTCTTTGTTCATTTTATTTTTGTTATTGTAATAAATATATCTATTGGTTTTTGTACGTTGGTTTTTTAATCTAATAATACTAAATTCTTGTTTTAATATCATAATTTATTTGCATATTCTTTTGTACTCCCTACTATGCAATCATACCATTTCTGAATAAAAGTAGTTCTTCTTCTCACTTAATTCTTGTATTTTTTTTATTTCTTCTTTTCTGCAATGAAAAGGATCCTAGGGGATGCTAGCAAGAGTACTGGTAATTTTTTAATTATGAAACTTATTTTCATTTAAAAAATTTCCCATTTTTTTTCTTAATGAAAATATTCATTATTTTTCTTAAATAAAAAAGTTCCTTTCGATTTATTAGTGAAATTACCTTATAATTTTTTTCTCATGATGGTCAGGTTGGGCTTTTGATAAAAAAATTATTCTCACCTAATAAAATAGTTTCTGAAATGTACTTTCTTTCCAATTATTTCAACTATTTGTGAAGCTTTGCTTTATTTCTTTCAAACTATTTGATAAAATCAATTATTTGGGGCTGGAGTTTTTATGGGAAATTTTAAAGTAGTCACTCAATATTCTTATCAGTTATAAAAATTTAGGGGGGCTGGGGATTTAGCTCAGAGGCATAAGCGCCTGCCTTGCAAGCACGCGGTCATAAGTTTGATCCTTGGTACCAATAAAAAAAAATTTAGATATTCTATTTCTTCAGTGCATTTCAGTTTATTGTTAAAATTTCCTTTCCAAGAAAAAAATGGCAGTTTCTTTAGGAATTTCTCTATTCACCTAATTTTCAATTTTTGAGTAAAATTATGTATTATCTTATTATTATATATGAAATGACTTCAGAGTATATAATCAGTCTGCTTTTTTTTCCTGATAGTGGTCATGTTTTACTTCTTTCTCTCTTCTTTTTATTTTGTGTTCATCAGGCTAGCCAAAGACTTCAATTGTCTGGGGTTATTGCTTGTAATTTGTATTCAACTGTCTTGTTTCCTGTGTGTCTGTGTTTGTGTGCTGGATATTACATTTGACAATTTATTTGTTCAAATAACCAGAGTTTTAAGCTGATTTTATCTTTTTCTCACAAATATTTGGTTTCCTTCTGCCAGTATTCTGGAGACAACCAGTAATGTGGGACCCCATTAATCCAAGTTCAACCATACAGGTTTTCTAAATCAAACAAATGGTGCAATGCCCTGCATCAAATTGTGTGAGTTTTCTTTCTCTCAGTTTCCTCTTACAACCAGGAAAGGGCCCTTTCGATTCTCCATTCAAAAAGAGGCTGGTTTACAGACTCCTAATCTTATTGCTCAGTGGATTAATCTAATTATATAAACTCTTTAAAAACAGTTTTCTCAGACTGACAGCAGAAATCAGAGAAATTAGAAGCATACTGAACTCAAGGCATCATTACTGGTTTGAAGACTAAAAAGTTGTGTGAGTAGGAATATGAGTGGCCTTAAGGAGCTGAGAGAGGTCCTAGGGTGATGGTGAGCAATAGGTCCCTCTGTCATAAAGAAAGGTGAAGTTGAGTAATCTCCAGGAAATTGGGAGACCATACATCTAAGTGAAATAAATCATATAACAGATTAATTAATCGAATAGTTTCTCTTATAAGAGATATTCAAAATATAAATAATCTAAAGAGCAAAGTGGAATGACAGGAAACATGGAGGTACCCAAAACTGTTATACAAATTTAATGCAATCCCAATCAAAATACCTTAGTATACCTCATAGAACTAAAGAAAATGTTCTTAAAATTCATTTGGAACCAGAAGAGACCTAGAATAGCAAAAACAATTCTCAGCAATAAAAGCAAGGCAGTGGGCATTACAATTCCTAGCTTGAAATTATACTACAAAGTTACTGTAATAAAATCAGCATGATACTGGAAAAAAACAAAACAAAACAAAGCAACAGACCTGAGGATCAATGGGACAGACAAGAAGAGGCAGAAACAACTCCAAAAATACTCAGCCACCTTATCTTTGACAAAGGAATTAAAAATCTTCACTGCTAGAGACTTTTTTAATAAATAATGCTGGAAAAATTGACTTTCCAAGTGGTGAAAGTCAAGTCTATCTCCATATACTAAGCAAAAATTGAAATGCACCAAAGACCTAAATTTTAAAATAAAAATACTAAATTTGCTGTTAAGGGGAATAGGCAGAACTCTTTAAGACATAGGTGTATACAGACTTCATGAAGAAAAGCCCAATCCCACGAGAAATAACAATCAATAACTGGAATCTCATCCCATTAATACACATTTGCACAAGAAAAGGAATCACCAACACAGTGAAAAAACAATGCACAGAGTGGGATAAAATTTTAGCCAGTTGTTATTCAGACTGGGACTTTCATCTAGAATGTATAAAGAACTGAAAAATATCAAACCTCCCAAATTCAAAGAACCAATCCAAAAATGGGCATCTGAGATGAATACACACTTCTCAGATGAAGACATACAAATGGCATATAAATATATGAAAGAATGTTGAGCATCACTGTTTATCAGAGAGCTGCAAATTACAACAGCACTGAGATTCTATTTCTCTCCAGAAAGAATCACTATCATCAAGAAATCAACCAATAACAAATGCTGGAGGGACTTAGTGGAAAAAGGAACTCTTCTCCACTGTTGGTGGGTATATAGATTGGTGCAACCATTGTGGAAATAAATGTAGAGATTCTTCAAAAACTAGGATTAGAGGTCCCATTTGACCCAGCTATTTCCCCTCTGGGTATCTTCTCAAAAGAATTAAAAACATCGTACCATAGTAATATACACACACCCATGAAACAACTCAATTGCCCATCAACTGAAGAATTGACAAAAATGTGGTTTTTTAATATATTGAAGTTCCAGTAGTCCGTAAAGAAGGGTAAATCTGAGGTATCTCTAGGTAAATAGATACGACTTGATACCACACTTATAAGTGAAATAAATCTGACTTACACGTGTAAACATTGCATTGTCTCCCTGCTGTGAGAAACTGAAAGAGTAAATAAGGACCAAAATGTATAACAGATATTGTGAAATGGGAAGAAACTGTTTAGAAGAAAAAAGAAACTAGGGTGAAGAAAGGGGGAAAGGGATGAAAGTAAAAGGGAAAAATGATTTAAAACAAGGGTAAAATGGAAGCAAAATTTTGTAAATAGAGAGGTAAAGATGGGTTGAAGGGAGGAGAGGGTATTGGGAAAAATAGAGAAGTCAAAAATATATCATGTACAGGTACAAATTTCCTATGATGAATATGATCATCAGGTGTATCTAAAAAGTACCAATAAAATTAATTATATTAGCTAAATAAACAAATAAGTACAAATCTACAAATGGGATTCAAAGAAAAAGAAACAAGGAGGTAGATTTTGTGGAAATGGCAAGTGGATTTAGGGAAGGGAAGAGAGGAGAGAAAAAGGAAAGTAAATTCAATAAAATTATATATATATTTCCAAGATAAATGGAATATTATTTATCACAAATATGTACCAGTAAATTATATATATATATATATATATATATATATATATATATATGGCTGGAAGTATCCCAGAGCCTCTATAAGAGTTCATTCAGTCAATTCCTTGGTACCACAGTATGTCTATTTCATATTAATGTAACTTTATCTCCTTTACAGGAGTTCTCAGTGGGACAACTGCTGTGATTTGGATATGGTTCATATCTCAAAAGTCTAGGTATTAAAAGCTTGATTCCTGCTGTGGCTGTGGTACAGAGGAAGTGGGATCTTTAGGGAAGAGTGAAAGGTCCTTCAGTCAACTGGGGACACACCTTTAGGATGGGCAGTGGGACCCCAGTCTCTCTGTGTGACTTCTTGTTCAATGATATGATTTCTTGCTTTCACCACTGCTACCCACTATAAAGTGGTGCTATACACCATTAGGCTCTCAGCAGAAGCTATAACTGTGGAACTGACAATCTTAATCTTAAACCACCAGAACTGTCTGCTAAAATAAAGCCCTTTTCACGGTAACATTTGCTACATCAGATATTTCATTGTAATAATGTCAGATGAACTAACACAGCAATGTACTGGGTTTGGGAAGGGAGAGCAGGGAGAGTGTTTGCTAATCAATGGGAAGCAGATCAATTATAAAACATCTGTACTATGATGGAAGAGAAGCAATTTTTCCTCTTGGAGTACATGCTTGTTCAGGATATGGACTTGCCTTCTACGCTTACTCTGCTTCTGCCCACGACAGCATGGATAAGCTGCAGGACTGACCACACACTTGGCATGTCTTCTAACTAAGCAACATATTTTTTTTAAATTTTATTTAGAGAGGGGGGAAGCAAAACAGAAAAAAGAGTAGAAACAATACAGAATTTCAAAAAAAATAAACAGTAAGAAATCACTATTTGATACCTTACATATTGTCTTCTTGGATATAGTTGTTCCAGTTACAAAATTAAAGCCTACAAAGTGGACATTCAAACAGTGAGGCTGCAAACAGTTCTATTCACCAATCCAACAAAAGCTTAGTAACATGGTTATCAATCCTACACACTTAAGGTTACATACAGTTATCTCTTTTAGAGCACTTTCTTTTCCTCCTCTTGCTTCTTTTTTTTAAAATTGTTTTATTTAAAGAAAAAATTTTGAAATGGAAAGAGGGTAGAAACAATACAAAATGTCAAAAACAAAACAAAAAAAATAGTAACCAGTAAAAATCAGTAGTTGATAATTATATACTTTCCTCTTAGATGCAGTTGTTCAAGTTACAAAACTAAAGTCCACAAAGTGGACATCCAAGCAGTGAGACTGCTGTCAGTTTTGCTCATCCATCCAAGTAAAACTTTAGCAACATGGTTATTAATTTCACACACTCAAACATACATGCAGTTATATCCTTTAGAAAACTCTCTTTTCCTTTTTTTTTTTTTTTACAATAACTATAACCCATTCTCATAAACTACTTAGAAGTTCTACACATGTATAAGTCTCTACACATATACCTAGCCTTTCTGTATTAGAGGGAGAAACAAATCAAAACAAGTCAGCAATACAAATTCCTAGAGAAACACGAAATGAAAAGAACATACAAAAACACATTAGGTGACCTATGGTAGTCACTATGATGTCTCTAGTTATTTTCAATAAAATTGTTTATATTATCAAATATAATATAAATTTAGCATTGCTAAGCAACATATTTTACAATGTAAGAAGTAAATCACTGAGCTAGCCTACCAAATGTCAGGTTGTATTACTTACCCATCATCTAGAAGTAGTGTCTGGCCTACAAAAGTCATCCATTCCAACTGGGAGACAACATCAGGAAAGGCTCTTCAAGTTCATTATTAGAATTAATGCATGACATTGTTTTTCCACTCAGAGTATGGAATATGAGAACTAGGAAGTAAAAGTGAGATATAAGTTATGATGTCTCTTATTAATATAACTTCTGACTCATTTTCAACATATTTTATTTCCGCTACTGTGGGTTTCAGCTTTGCTCAGAGACATTAGACAAATGATTCCACTGAGGGCACAACAGTGATTCCCCTGACCTGGAAACTGAAACTATCACCTGACAGCTTGGGGTTCTTCTTGTCAATGGACCAACAGGCCAGAAAAAAAGGCTATGTTGGCAGGACTGCTTAGCATTATGTTTAGGGATTATATAGTTGCTAATGCACAAATGTAATGACCAAGAGGAATGTTCGGAATTCAGAACATCTTCAAACATACCTTCTAGTACTTTTAGTTACAGAACTTTCAAATTTATTTCAAATTTATTATCTGTTATATCTTTTGTTAAAGCTCCATATGTCCACAGCTAGCTACCATTTAATAACCTGTATATTATTTATATACATTTTCTTTTTTCTTTTTACCTTGATAAGTCTTGCTAGATATTAAGGGGAGAATTCTATTGCTTCTTTTTGTAGTTTTTGGATTTGAGTCCCTTGTCTTTCATCTTTTTAATTAACTCTATAAAATGTGCTAATTAATACAATAAAATTCCCAGTATTTCTCTAGCTGTTTTTTTATATTTTTCAAATTATGCCTTCATTATTATCCAATAAGTAAATAATGTATTTATTGTTTTTCCTTTATGCTATTTTAAATTTATATCTTTTCTAGATGTGAGAAAATTTCCCCCATATTCTTCTTTTTTACTTTAAAGAGAAAAAAAAGCAAAACAGAACACAAGGGAAGCAATAATACAAAATTCAAAAAAAATGAAATAAAATAAAATAAACACTAAGAAATCACCAGTTGACAAATTACATACTGTCATCCTAGAAATAGTTGTTCAAGTGAAAGAATTAAAGTACACAAAGTGGACATTCAAACCGTAAGACTACAAACAGTTCTGCTCAATGATCCAACAAAAACTTAGTAATATGGTTATCAATCCTACACCCTTAAACATACATGTAGTTTTATCTTTTGGAGCACTTTCTTTTTCTCTCTTTTTTATAATAGATATGACACATCTTGAGTTTTATTACTCCTACATTTCTTCTTAGTTTTTTTAGTTACTAAATTATATATTGTCCTCTTAGAAATAGTTGTTCAAGTTACAAAATTAAAGCATAAAAAGTGGACATTTAAACAATGTGACTGCAAACAGTTCTGTTCAATTATCTAACAAAAACTTAGTGATGTGATTATCAATCCTACACACTTAAACATACATGCAGTTATATCTTTTAGAGCATTTTCTTTTCCTCTCTTTCTTACAATAGCAATTACGCATTTTGGGTTTTATTACTCTTACAGTTCTTATTACTTTTTACACTAGAGACACAACATGATATTTATAAATATGATCTTGTTTATTCCACTTAAGAAAATAGGCTCAAGTTGCCTCCATTTCAATATGAAATCATCAAGATCATCCTTTTTTATATCTGAGTAATATTCCATTGTCTAAAAATACCACATCCTTTTCATCCACTCTTCAGTTGATGGGCATCTTGGTTGTTTCCAAGATTTAGCTATTACAAATTGTGCTGCTATGAACACGGGTGCATATATATCACTGTGATATGACCTTTTCAGATTTTCTGGGAAAATGCCCAGGAGTGGAATAGCTGGGTTGAATGGAAGTTCCAATCCTAGTCTTCTGAGAATTCTCCATGCTGATTTCCATAGTGGCTGCACCAGTCTGCACTCTAACCAACAGTGAAGCAGTGTTCCTTTTTCCCTGCAGCCTCACCAACATTTGTTATCAGTTGATTTCTTGATGGCAGCTATTCTTTCTGGAGTGAGATGAAATCTCAGTGCTGTTTTAATTTGCACTTCTCGAATGACCAGTGATGGTGAACATTTCTTCATGTATGTATTTGCCATTTGTAT
Source organism: Hydrochoerus hydrochaeris (assembly GCA_004027455.1). NCBI lineage: Eukaryota > Metazoa > Chordata > Mammalia > Rodentia > Hydrochaeridae > Hydrochoerus > Hydrochoerus hydrochaeris. The sequence goes on from PVLA01002415.1 coordinate 118,545, forward strand.
GTCTTCCTCTGAGAACTGTCTGTTCATTTCAGATGCCCATTTTTGGAGAGAGTCTTTGAATTTGGGGGGCTTGATGTTTTCCCAGTTCTTTATATGTTCTGGATATAAGTCCTTTGTCTGAGGGGTTGCAGGCTAAAATTCTTTCTCACTCTGTGGGTTTTCTTTTCACTCTGTTGGTGATTTCTTTTGAAGTGCAGAAACTTTTCAATAATATGAGATCCCCACTTGTTGATTCTATGAAGTGTTTCCCATGTGGTTTGCATTTTGTTCATGAATTCTCTGCCTACCCCTATGTCTCCAAAACTTCTACCTACCTTGTCCTCCAGTAGATTTAGTGTTTCTGTTTTAATATTTAGGTCTTTGATCCATTTAGACTTTAGCTTTGGGCATGGTGATAGGCATGGATCTAGTTTCAATCTTCGGCATGTGGAGAGCCAATTTTTCCAACACCATTTATTAAAAGAGGCTATTCTTCTTCCATTGAACAAGTTTAGCTCCTTTGTCAAATATTAGGTGGCTGAATGTCTTTGTAGTCGTGCTTGCATCTTCTAATTGTTCCATTGATCATCATGTCTATTTCTTTGTCAGTACCATTCTGATTTTATCACTGTGGCTTTCTAGCACAGTTTCAAGTCAGGAATTGAGATGCCCCCTGTCTTGCCTTTGTTGCCCAGAATTGCCTTTGCTATTGTAGGTTTCTTCTGTTTCCAAACGAATTTTAGGAGTATTTTCTCTAGATCTGTGAGGTATGTTAATGCTTTTTGGATTGGGATTGCGTTAAATCTGTATAACAGTTTTGGGAATATGGCCATTTTCACACTGTTGATTCTTCCTATTCAAGAGCAAAGAATGTCCTTCCATTTTCTAATATCCTCTTCAATCTCCTTTTTAGCACAGCATACTTTTCATCATATAGGTCTTTTACATTCAAAGATAGGTTGATTCCTAAGTATTTCATTTTTTAGATGCTATTGTGAAGGGTGATATTTCCATAATTTCTCTCTCACTGAGATTTTTTGTTTGTGTACAGGAACGCTATTGATTTTTGAGCACTGACTTTGTATCCAACTACACTGCTGAATTTGTTTATTACCTCTAATAGTCTTTTAATACAGTTTTTGGGTCTTCTATATAAAGTATCATATCACCTGCAAATAGTAATAATTTAACTTCTTCCTGTCCTATCTTTATTCCTTTTATTTCTCTCTCTTGTCTGATTGCCCTGACTAGTGTTTCCAGCACTATACTGAATAGGAGTAGTGATAGTGGACATCCTTGTAATGTTTCTGATTTTAAAGTGAAAGCTTTCAGTTTTTGTTCATTTAGTATAATGTTGGCTGTTGGTTTGTCACAGATGGTCTTTATAAGATTGAGATAGACACCATGTATTCCAAGTTTCCAAAGAGTTTTTATCATGAACATGTGTTGGACTTTATCAAAAGCTTTTTCTGCATGTATTGAGATGACCATGTGATTTTTTTTTTTTTGCTCTGTTGATGTGGTGTATTGCATTTATTGATTTGCATCTGTTAAACCATCCTTGCATTCCTGGAATGACCCCCACTTGCTCATGATGTATAATCTTCTTGATGATTTGCTGCATTTTGTTTGCCAGCATTTTATTGAGAATCTTTGCATCAATGTTTATTAGTGAGATTGGCCTATAGTTCTCCTTTTTGGTTGGGTTTTTCTCTGGCTTTGGTATCAGAGTAATACTTGCCTCCAGGAATGATTTAGGAGGATTGCTTTCTTCTCAATTTCATTGAAGAGTTTAAGGAGTATCGGCATCAAATTTTCTCTAAATTTCTTGTAGAATTCATCTGTGAATCCATTAGGATCTGGGCTTTTCTTTGTTGGTAAGTTTTTAATTATGTTTTCAATTTCAATAGCTGATATTGGGTTGTTCAAAATTGCAGTATCTTCTTTGTTGAGCTTTGTTAGTTCATGTGTTTCTTGGAATCTGTCCATTTCTACTGTATTTTCCACTCTATGTGAGTAGAGATTTTCAAAGTAGGTATTCATGATCCTTTGGATTTCCATGGGATCTGTAGTAATTTCCCCCTTTTTGGTCCTTATTGCATGAATTTGGGTTTTTTTCTTTCTTTTTCTTTATGAGGTTAGTTAGGGGCTTGCCAATTTTGTTTATTCTCTCAAAAAACCAGCTTTTTGATTAATTAATTCTTTGTATTTTTTTTTAGTTTCAATTGCATTGATTTCTGCTCTAATTTTTACAATTTCCTCTCTCCTGTGAGCTTTGGGTTTCACTTGGTCTTCTTTTTCTAGCAGCATGAGATGGAACACTAGGTTGTTTATTTGTGCTTGTCCTGTTTTCTTTTTTTAAAATTTTATTCTGAAGGTAGTAGAAGTACAACAGAACAAGACAGAACAAAGATGATCAAGACAGTGCAGTGAATTTGGTACAGAACTTCACAGCTGGTTACCAGAATAACAGCAATAAGAACCATAGTATAACCCGTTATCTTCACAATAGTTGTCTAGTCAATTAGGTATAGCAAAATCAAACCAAAGACAGAACATTATAAAATCAACTGAAAGAGAATGTTGAAAAGAGTAAAGCAGTTAATCATAATGAATCAAAACTGAACACAGCATTTGTTTTCAAAGAGAAGATAGAGCAGTCCCCCTATATTTGCTATATCGCATGCAGTCATCCTGCCAAGAGATGTTCAGACCTCTGTCCCCAGTTGCTAACGGGAGGGTGTTGGAGGGGGGAGTGTGGGATGTTGTATTCCAAGCCTGCACACCAGTAGGCTAACAAGAAACTTTACTGGGCCTGCTCCTGGCTCACGCCAGAGGAAGGCACTCACCAAGAGGATGGGCAAATTGCTTCTTTGTGCAGCCTCCTGGGTTACAGCACGGCTGTGGTGGGATCTCAGGGGTCACTCTCTGATTCTCCTCTTGGCTCATGCCACAGGAAGGCACTCACCAAAAGGGTGGGCAAATGGCTTCCTCATTCTGTTTACTTGATATGACTATTTATTGCTATATATTTCCCTCTTAAGACCATTTTCATTGCATCCCACAGATTACAGTATGTTGTTTCTGTATTTTCATTGAATTGTAGGAATTGCTTTATTTCTTCTTTAATTTCATCTGTATCCAACTGGTTGTTCCAAAGGTTGTAATTTAATTTCCATATATTTATGAAGGTTTTGCAATTTCTTTTGCCATTAATTCCCAATTTCATTGTGCTATGGCCAGATAGTATGCATGGGATAATTTCAATATCTTTGCATTTACTTAAGAATGTTTTATGGGATAATATATGGTCTATTTTGGAGAATGTCCCATGCACAGCTGAGAAGAATGTGTATTCTGATGTGGTTGGGTGGAATACTCCATATACATCTAATAAGTCCAATATCTCACAGGTGTGATTCAGTTCTATTATTTCTTTGCTTACTTTTTGTCTAGTTGATCTGTCTCTTTGTGACAATGGGCTGTTAAAGTCTCCTGTTATAATTGTGTTCTTATGTATTTGGTTTTTCATGTCCATTAGTATCTGTCTTATATAGTTGGGTGTTCCTGTATTTGGTGCATATATATTTATACTTGTTAGTTCTTCCTCTTGAATTTTTCCACTAATGAGTATGTTGCGACCTTCTTTATCTCTTTTAATCATTTTAGGTTTGAAGTTCACATTGACTGCAAATAGAACAGTTACTCCTGCTTTTTTTTTCTGGGTTCCTGTTCCATGAAATACTGTTTTCCGTCCTTTAACTTTTAAACTATTAGTTTCCTTTTGGGTCATATGTGTTTCTTCTATACAGCATATTGTGGGATCATGTTTCTTGATCCATTCTGTCAGCCTATTTATTTTGATAGGTGAATTGAGGCCATTTACATTTATGGATCACATTGATATGTACTGGCTCGACTTTGCCATGTTATATTCCTGTTGTTTGCTTTCTGCTTTACCCCCTTGTTTAATTGCTTGTCCTACCTGGTGGTTTCTTTCTGTTGTTCTTCAGACTGTGGTCATTTTTATCTCTATCAAGTATGTCTTTCAATACTCTTTCTAGGGCTGGCTTGGTAGACATGAATTTCTTCAGTTGTTATTTGTCATGGAAGTGTCTTGTTTTTTCATAAATTTGAATGAAAGTTTTGCTGGATACATCTGTCTGGGTTGAAAGTTGTTTTCTTTCAGACCTTGAAACACCACACTCCAGGCACCTCTTCACTTGTGGGTTTGTGCTTAAAAGTCTGCTGTGATTCTAATGGGCTTTCCTTGATAGATGAATTGTGTCTTTTCTCTAACAGCTTTTAGTATTCTGTTTTTATGCTGTATGTTTGAGACCTTAATTATTATATGTCTGGGTGTAGATTTATGTTGGTTGTGACTGTTTGGCATTCTATATGCCTCACTTATCTGCATATCAGATTTTTCCCCATGTTTGGGAAATTTTCTTCTATTACTTTTCTGAATATTTTGGCTATGTCATTTGCATTGACTCCTGCCTCTTCATTGATGCCTATTAATCTTATATTTTTTCTCTTGGCATCATCTTGAAGCTGTTGGATTGTCACTTCATGCTGCTTTGTTATTTTTAAAGTTCTATCCTTTCATGATAACTAATTGTGATCCTGTCCTTGAGGTCCAAAATCCTATCCTCAGCTTCATTTAAACGGTTTTGCACACTTTGAATAAAATTTTTTGTTTTTTGAATGTCTCTTTGAGTTTGTTTCATGGATTCTGCTTGTTTTCTATATTGTTCATTCAAGGTTTCAATCAGTTTCCCATGGTCCTGTACTTTTTTCTCTATTTCTTCTTTAGGTACACTCAGTAACTCCTTTTTACTAAGGTTGTTATTTCTATCTTTACATGAGAAAGTACATCTAATTTGATTTCCTCTATAGCCTCATAGAGTTATTTTTTTATTTCACTCGCTATCTTTTCAGAGGTTTCTGGTGTGTTACTTTTGAAGTCCTGTATTACAATGTCTCCTGTACTAGCCCCTGGTGGGCTAGACATTTGAGATTGCATTTTGCTTTTCTCTTTTTGAGTTAATATTTGGTCCTTCAATCCCACTAGTGTCAACTGTTGGTAGTATGTATCTTGGGGTCCTAATCTAAGGTTGATGTTTGTCCAATTGCTGGGTCCAACAATGGAGAGGTGGGCTAGTCACCTGACTTCCCACTGCCGGGCCTGTTGGGTGAGTTCTATATTCTTCCTGGGGTGTCAAACCTAGTAGTATCGATGTAGGTCAGATTTAGTTCCTGCTGTTCCTTTATCTTCAGGTTATTCCAGGTCACCAATTCTCCCTGTCTATAGTATTTGTGTTGGCTTTGGCCCCACTGTGTCCCTATTGTGGTCCTGTGTGTCTTGTAAGCCCTTTTGATTTTCTTCAAGTTGGGGGAGTCTTTATTGGCACATTCCTCACTCTGCCTGATGTTTTCTGTTTGCAGTAAGAAGTCACCCACACTCTTGTCACACTCACCAAGGTCTTACAGTTAGTTGGAGGGAGTTTTACTACTGGCCCTATTTACCCACTGTACATCTCTATTTTAGGGGCATACTCACCACACTGACTGGAGCCTGCTGAGATCTTCTGTTTGGTGAGGCAGATACTGAGTCTCCCTTCAAGCTAGCACAGTTAATCCACTGTAGTCCAAGTGTGATACTTGCCTCCAAGAATTAATTAGTTATTGTAATTAATCTATCAGCTTCTCTTTAAATTTCATTGAAGAGTTTAAGTGTTCTCTAAATTTCTTATAGAATTCAACTGTGATTCTTTCAGGACCTGGGCTTTTCTTTGTTGGTAAGTTTTTAATCACATTTTCAATTTTAATAGCTGATATTGGGTTATTCACAATTGTTATATCTTCTTGACTGAGCTTTGGTAGTTCATATGTTTCTAGAAATCTGTCCATTTCCTCTGCATTTTCCACCCTATGTGAGTAGAGATTTTCAAAGTAGGTGTTAATGATCTTTTGAATTTCCCTGGAATCTGTAGTAATTTCCTTCTTTTCAGTCCTTTTTGCATTAATTTGAGTTTTTTTATTTTTTTCTTTGATAAGGTTAGCTAGAGGTTTATCAATTTTGTTTATTCTCTCCAAAAAACCAACTCTTTGATTTATTAACTTCTTCAAATCTTTTTTTAGTTTCAATTGCATTAATTTCTGCTCTGATCATTACAATTTCCTGTTTTCTATGAGTTTTGGGTTTGACTTGCTTTTCCTTTTCTAGAAGGTTGAGATGTAGCATTAGGTTGCTTATTTGTGCTCATTCTATTTTCTTGATGTGACAATTTATTGCTTCACATTTCCCTCTTAGAACCACTTTCATTGCATCTCACAGGTTATGATATGTTGTATCTGCATTTTCATTTAACTACAGGCATGGTTTTATTTCTTCTTTAATTTCATCTGTAACCCACTGGTTGTTCAGAAGGTTGTTATTTAATTTCCATATATTTATGCAGGTTTTGCAATTTCTTTTGCCATTAATTTCCAGTTTCAGTGCACTATGGTCAGATAATATGCATGGGATAATTTCAGTACCTTTGCATTCACTTAAGAATGTTTTATGGGTTAATATATGGTCTATTTTGGGGAATGCCCCATGTGTAGCTGAGAATAATGTATATTCTGATATGGTTGGGTGGAACACTCTGTAAACATCCACTAAGTTGTTTTGCTCACAGGTATGATTCAGTTCTGTTCTTTGCTGATCTTTTGTCTAGTTGATCTATCTCTCTGTGACAGTGAGGTGTTAAGGTACCCTATTACAATTGTGTTTTGGGGAATTTGGTTTTTCACATACATTTTTGTTTTTCTTATACAGTTGGGTGCTCCTGTATTTGGTGCATATATATTTCTTCCTCTTGAACTTTTCCACTAACAAGTATGTAGTGTCCTTCTTTACCTCTTTTAAACATTTTAGGTTTGAAGTTCACTTTGTCTGGAAACATAATAGCTACTTCTGCTTTTTTCTGGGTTCCTGTTGCATGAAATACTGTTTTCCATCCTTTGACTTTTAATCTATGAGTTTCCTTTTGGGTCAGATGTGTTTCTTGTATACATCATCTTGTGGGATTCTGTTTCTTGATCCATTCTGCCAACCTGTTTCTTTTGATAGGTGAATTGAGGGCATTTACACTGATGGATATCACTGACATGTACTGGCTCAACTTTATCATGTTATGTTCCTGTTGTTTGTTTTCTGCTTTTCCTCCTTAAGTTCTTGCCCTTGGTGATGTCTTTCTGTTGTTGTTCTGGGGATTGTAGTCATTTTTATCTCTATCTAGTATGTCTTTCAGTACTCTTTCTAGGGTTTGTTTGGTGGACATGAATTTCTTCATTTCTTCTTTGTCATGGAAATATCTTGTTTCTCCATTAAATGTGAAAAAGACAGTTTTGCTGAGTACATCAGTCTGGAATGAAAGTTGTTTTTTTTTTAGGGCTTGAAATACTTCATTCCAAGCTCATCTTAACTTAAAGTTTTGTGCTGAAAAGTCTGCCATGATTCTAATGGGTTTTCCTTAATAGGTGAGTTGTGTCTTTTCTCTAACAGCTTTTAGTATTCTGTTTTTATGCTGTGTGTCTGGGATCTTAATTATTATATGTCTGAGTGTAGATTTATGTTGGTTGTGACTATTTGGCATTCTATATGCCTCACTTATATGTATATCAGATTTTTATCCATGTTTGGGAAATTCTGTGCTATTACTTCTGTGAATATTTTACTTATATTATTTGCATTGACTCCTGCATCTTCACTGATGCCTATTAATCTTGTATTATTTCTCTTGGCATCATGTTGAAGTGTTGTATTGTCATTTCATGCTGTTTGGTTGTTTTTAATAGTCTACCCTTTCATGATCACTATCTGTGATCCTGTCCTCAAAGTCTGAAATTCTATCCTCTGCTTCATTTAAACAGTTTTGCCAGCTTTCAATGAAATTTTTTGTTTCTTGGATATCTCTTTGAATTTGTTTCATGGATTCTGCTTGTTTTCTATATTGTTCATTCAAGATTTCAATCAATTCCCCACACTCCTGTATCATTTTTATCTATTTCTTCTCTATCTATGCTTGTTTACTAAGATTGTTGTTTCTGTCTTTATGTAAGAAATTATTTCCAATTTGATTTCCTCTATAGCTTCAAGGATTTGTTTCTTTATTTCATTTGCTATCTTTTCAGAGATTTCTGGTGTATGACTTTTAAATTTCTCTATTTCACTATCACCTGTTCTTGCTCCTGATGGACTAGATGTTTGAGATTGCATTTTGCTTTTTTGTTTTGTCATTTTCACGTTTTGGGCCGATATTTGGTTTTTCAACCCCAATAGTCACAACTGTCATATTGTATATCTTAGGGTCCTACTGTGTGGTTGATGTTTGATTATTGAGTACCACAATGAAGAGGAGGGCCATACCCTGAATTTCTCCTGTCTATACTGTTTGGATGAGTTCTGTGTTCCTGGAATGACTAGCCTAGGAGTATTGATATAAGTCAACACTTAGTTCCTGCTTTTGTTATGTCTTCAAATCACCAGATCTCCCTGTCTGTAGTGCTTATCTCTGCTGAGATCCTATTGTATCACTGGGTGTTTCATAAACCCTTTTAATTTCTCTAATTTTGGGGAACCCTCATTGGCTCACTCCTCAGTCTGCCTGATGTTCTCTGTGTGGAAGAAGTCACCCACACCCTAGCGAAGCTCTCCAAGGTCTTAGAGATGGAGGGAACTTCATTACTTCTCCTATTTACCCTCAGAGGACCTCTGTTTTAGGGGCAAACTCACCATACTAACTGGAGCCTGCTGAGGTCTTCTGTTTAGGTGAGGGGTTATTGAGCCTCCCATCAACCCAGTACAGTTAATCCATTGCTGTTCAAGATTCTGGGAGGGGGAGTGGGAGCTGAAAATCAACAGCAGTATTTGGTCCAGGATGTGGAGAAGGTTGCCAAGGGCAGTCCAGGTTGGTGCAGGGCATGCAGGAAAAGTACACCGGTGCAAGGAAGTTCTGAGGGCAGCACAGTGGTCCAGGCTAGTGCGGCTCTTTAGTTAATCTTGAAATTTGTTACTGATTGAGTATTTTTGACACTCAATCTGAGGTGACACAGAATAAATTTAAAAAGTTGAATAATAAAAAGGCATTTAATGCAGGCATGGAAGAGCTACAAAGGGATGTAAGTGTTGTTTGTGAGAACAAAGAAGTACAACTTCTTTCTGGTTTGTCTGGGGAAGGCATTTGAGAGGTGGACAAAAGGACATGTTAACAGTTGATTTAAAGTAGCATCTGCCTGCCGTCACAAACCAAGAAACAGAACGATTTATTGGGGGCTGGGGGTGGAGCATGTGGGATGTTTGTGGAGTCTTGGGAGTGGAGAGGGCTCAATGTACTTGCAAAAAAGGAGCTGGAGGTTTCTCTCTGGAATGAGAAAGAGGACATAGAAGTTACTGTTGGAGAGGTAAGTTGCTTGTCTGAGTCTGATACCAAGTTGGGTAGATGTCATGTTACAGATAGCTGAGCCACAGACTAGCAAAATCTATCCACTACGTGATGGTTTGAAAATATAATGTTAACCTTTTATTGGATGATGTCTTTGTTATTTTTCTCTCATTGATGAGACAAAACATGTGACACCCAAAATTAGGGAAGGAAAGTTTTATTTAGCTTACCAGTTTTGGGAGTTTTCAGTCCATGATCAGCTGGCGCCAAGCAGGGTGGCATAGCACCAGGGCAACACTTCAAGGCAGCAGCAAGCAAAAACAGCTGTTAGGCTAAATTGAGGCACAACAGACCACTGGGGCAGGCAAAGTTGAAGCAATGTGCAAGGACTTTATTGCCAACTGGGTGTGCTCGGGCCAAGGGCAAAAAGACCATTGACCCTGAGCAAGGGGTGAGGGCATGTTTTTATAGGGGAATTTAGGTAAGGGAGAGAGGCATTGAGGAGGGGGTTGCAAAATTTTGGGTAGCTGAGTAGGGGATCTAAGGCTAGGTGATAGACAGGGTTGGGTATAGGGAATGCTGGCAGGCACAGCATGTCTCTTGTGGTTTTTTATGGAACCAGCTTTTTGCAGGTTGAACTATATGAGGACAGCTGCGGTCTTCCTATTGAATGCCATGGCCCCCCTAGGTATAAATAAGAGATTTGTTTGGGGGAGTTTTTTCCTCTATGAGTTGGGCAAGAGTCTAATTCAGAGGCCTGATAGCAATCAGAGTAAATGGGGTGGAATACAAGCTTCTTTTCCTCCCTTAAATGGTGCATAGCCTACCCCAGTATCCCTAATTCAGGGCAGCAAAGTGAGGGCAACACTCACAAAATCTCCTTGCCCTCCTCTTGCATAGGGTGAGGATGTTCACAAAGTAAGAGCTCTGGCTCCCTGCTGAGTCTCTTAGTTAAACTTCTAAACTTCTCAAGTTGACACAATGTATCAACCATAACAGATGGCCTTTTATTGGATGTGTGATTGATTCCTTTGTTCCATGTTGATGTCCAAAGACAAAATGTTTTCAGATCCATAAAAACAGCCTAGATACCTATTAACAGAAAGTAAATTAAGATAGATAGATAGATAGATAGATAGATAGATAGATAGATAATAGATAGATAGATAGATAGATAGATGATAGATAGACAGATAGATGGCATAGATTCAGATAGTAGTATACCATACAGTTACAAAATCCTGTTCTTCATCTTCCTCCTTTTTTATTTCCTTCTCTCCCTTCTCTTCTGGTACTGAGTCTAGAACCCAAAGTCTTTGCACTGACCTGTACCCCAACCCTTTTAAAATTTTTAGGTTTTCAGACACGATCTCTTTTAAGTCACTAAATTGCCCAGACTGTGTTTGAGCCTGTGTTTCTTTTGCCTCAGCCTCCTAGATTGCTGTACAGGCATGGATCATCATACCCCACTCTCCTTGTCACTTGTTTTATGTATTTGGAAGCTATATTGTTACATGAGTATATGAACATGATACTAATATGTGCTTGAGTTTTGGGCCAATGTTTACCTTAAATATTTGTTTCTTCAAATTTTTTATTTAAGTGTACAGATATGTTAACAGATGATTAAAATAAAACTTTTGACTAGATATCATTATTCAATAGCTCTAAACTTTCTAAATTAGATGCCAAGTAATTGTATGTGAGTTTTACAGCAACCTGTGAGAAGTTGTCCCATGAATCCTGAGCTCCTCATTCACGGGAAGGGTTGTGGGAGACAGAGGCGGTAACCATGCTTCCTTAGATAAGTTGTTGTGTTGGATGCTTCTCCTCTTTTTCCACCACAGGAGGATAAGTTTGAGTTGATACTTTTTCTTGCCTTGAGTCTAGTAAAGGAGTATTTTTAGCTACCTCAGAGAACTTTAAATTTGTTCCTGATACTTGGAGGGACACAATGGAATCTGACCTCTTCTTTTCATCAGTGCTCATATAGTGAATCTAAGAGAAATATATCTCAAAATTCATTGTGCCAGAAAAATGAGTGCTACAGAAGAAGCAAATATTTCACAAGACAGGAAAATGAACTTGGAGGACGATACTATGTGTTCATCTTAGATTTTGTCCAATAAGGTTACCTGGAGATACAGAGAGATTCTAGAAGTAAGAAACCAAAAGTATACACCCAAAGCTGGAAAAGGAGCCACAGATTGACACCTAGATGAGCAAGTCAAGGGGATTTGCGTGGGGAAGGACACAGCTGTCCACTGCCATCTCCAGAGATGAAACTACAATTCACCTCCTCCTTTCTCATTGCAGGCTTTCAGTATGAAATGCACCAAAGATGACAGAAAGGGGAATACTTAAAATTTTTAAGTATCCTGCCCTTAACATCCTAATTAATGTAGAGAGAATTAAATATGCAATTTACCTATCACCTAAGAGTGAGAAGGAAAGCCATGAGAGCTGCTTAAATTTTCTCTTAAGATGAGTTTTTTCATCACAAAAATTTATTGTAATTGTAAAATGAAATAAATAATTTTTATTTCCACTTATTAATTCAAATAGTAGTTTTCTTTGGACTGAATCCAATTCAAATAGTATTTGTGTATGTTGTTATTGTACTATAAATGTATTTTTGAAGCATTAACTTTTTAAAAACACAATATAAGTGTCAGTGATTTGAGTGTTAATTTTAGCTTCATTAAAATCATTGTGATTACTGTGCAAGTGAGACCTAGTTTCTGTTGTTTTATTTTGCCATTTCTATTTACTCACATTTCTTTTTACTTCTCTTTCCTCCTTGCCTACCAGTTTTCACTATGAAGTTTTGAATTTTCTATTTTATTTTGAGGTTTCAATATTTTGGTTTCAATATTTTTTTCACATTTAAATGCAGTTAATCACACCATTTGAAGGAGATGATCTAATAATTCCACGCAAGATGCAAACTTAAAATGTATTCACCTATTAAACTGCTAAAAATTAATTGAATGGCGAGAAGATGATAGAATTCCAGTTCAGAGACTAAGTTTCTTCACCATGTGATTACAATAACAAGGCCACTTCTCAGCTTCTTCTTCTAAGGAGAAGCTGCTTTTTACTCTGGAACCAGAACAAATCACTACAATGTGAAGGAGAGTGAAATCCTGAATTATGCACTTCCTTATATCTACCAGTTCAACTCCAAAACAGTACCAAAACAATGCCCTGAAAATTATGAACTAGGTGATTGACTGGAGGGAAAAAAAAAAGAAAGTTCAGTTTAAAAGATTTTAGAAAATTTGCCTTTTTTAAAAAAAATCTTTTTCAGAAGAATGTGTGCACACCAAGCTCTGTTCAGTGAAGGAGAAAGCAAAGGCTCCCTTCTCAGAAGGTACAGTTTCATTCATTTGCTCAACATGAATTTTCAAAGTATTTTCACATTGTCAATTTCCATAAGCAACCATTTCTAAACAAAAAAGGGAAACTGATGTCTCTGGAAGGACCACTCTTTTCCCCTAAGTCCACAGCTATAATTGTTTCTTTTGTTTTCCTGAATGGGTGACACTTTAATGATGACTCATGGTTAACCTGGAGGGTTAACACGGTGCTTAGCAGTACTTAAATCCTACACACTCAACATTAAAAGTACACTAAATTCTGTAGACACCTATGCAGCAAAATAATTTACAATTAAATGATTATGCAACATTCAATCCTTAAAATTCCAGTCCTAGATCAAGATTTTGGCCACTGGCAATGACACTCATTCAAACAGAGCTCGGTTTGATGCCTGACTTTAGAGTCTGAGTGCATCTGAAATCTATCAGGTTAGAGTTTTTCAGTTTGAGAAGCAAGTATCAGGATGAGTCTTGACCTGTGGCTGCTTCTCCAGAGCAAGTGTAAGTATTTCCTGCCATACAAATCGCCTCCAAGTTCTTGCTCATGTCTAGTAAATAGAGGCTCCAGTCTATGTCTTGTCATTCATATTAGTACAGTAAGCCCCCAACTTAAAAATGAGTTCCATTCCAGGACATTTGTTTTGGATTTGTTCATAAGTTTCACAAAGTGAGTCCTATACACCTCCGACACAAATAAACAATGCATATTGCTCTGTACATCTCAGCAATCCCCTCCATATCACCACTGTTTTTCTTCTTTTTTCTGACATCCTGAGTTCTGATTGAGCAGTAAGAGTAAGAACACAGCAGCAGACACACAAGCTATTTTTGCAATTTTTTTCCATCTATAAATGTCTGCAATGCAAGATCATTTCTATCTGTGCAGGTTTGCAACTTAAATGTTCTTAAGTTGGGAACTTACAGTGTAATGCTCTATTTTTCAGTCTTGTAGCCAACTATGTAGTTGTTCTGGGTCATTTGGGACTTTGCAGTCTCAAAATTCATTTGTTGACTAGCCAGTGGTCATCACTCAGCACTGAAGTACCCTGGATTGAAGGCCCAGAGGGGTCGAAATTTACATTGCAGACCAGATTGGTGTGAACCTATCAGCACACTGCATTGAACTGAGTGCTCTCCAGTGCCAGGTTGGAAGGCTGCAGCACAGGTCAGTTTCAGTCAACATACAAACCGATCTTCTCTGGTCACCTGGTGCTCAGTTTGCCACCAGAGTCCTATTTTTCCATAAACTTCAGGCCGTATTTAGCCCAGCTGTACTTGATTTCCTGACCATATGTCACTTTGGTGGCCTCAGTTGAGCCTGAGTTTGTAACTCCCAGTTCATGCTGAAATCCTGTTTTCAAATCACATTTTATTAAGGCAGATCTACAGCCCTCGGTGAGACATCCCTGCAAGATTGTCAACACTGGCATATGTGGGAGGCACAGCAGTTCTGCTTGGAAGTGATGGTGGTAGGCTCAGCATGGCTACCACAGGGCTAGAGGTTGATTTTTTTTATGTCCCTCTGAAAGTTACACATTTTGCTTTTATGTGTGGTGGAAATCACTTACTTAGAAGGAAACAACAGCACACCTTTGTATTTACATTGCCTCAAAACAACTCCTTTTTGTTATATTATCATGTTCTTTAATAAATTTTATATTTTTGTCCTTATTTCCAAGATTTTGCCATTATTTATTTGAATAAAGTTCTACTATTTTATTTACTCAAACTCACTGTCCATGTCTTCTGATGTAGCCTACTTATATTTTTTCTTTCACTGGAGACTTACTCTGAGTGTTATACCTCACAATACCATTAATCACCTTCTCAGTTAAATGAAAGTCTAGGTAGATATGAAATACAAAGTTTTTTCCCCCCTGAAGTAGTCTGAAGACATTAGTTACCACTGATGTCTTGTATTGAATGTTATTGTGAAGAATACTCAGATCAATTTTATTTCTGTGACCTACAGGAAATACCCCTATGCACTTGAGGACTTTATAATTCTCCCTTGGTATTTGATACTCCTAAATTTTACAGTAATGTTTAATTTTTTCTCTCTAGCAAATCATTGCACATTCCATGTGAAATCTGATTTTATAAAAATTCTTTATTACTTTTCCCTCAAGTTTTCTTCCATTATCTGCAGTAAATATGTTATACAGATACTGACACTTTCATTGCCATTACTTAGATTTCTTTACTTTTTTTTAATAGTTCCCTTTCTTTAAATCTTCTTGATATTTTGAGATTATTTTCCCCTGAAGTCCACTAACATTTTTCTTCATTATTATTCTATGAGCTAATCAATTCACCTATCCATTACTGTTTTGATAATTACATTTTTTTATATTTATTACATCTTGTTGTCTGTTAACTTGTCACATTTTGGTATAGGGTATATTGAGGAGTCTCAGGCAGAAAACCTCTGGAGTCTGCCTCGACACAATCATTCCATGTTTGCCAACCCCACTAGGGGATTCCTCTGTACTTCTGCTCTGGCCACTGCTCCTCCCAAGATACTTCTCTACTCCTTTCAGTGATACTCTCTCCATACTTGGGTAGTGGTTGATGGAGGAGAGATAGCAATTCTCCAGGGCTATAGAATACACTGGTGCGAATTGTTATCTGTTTCATACAATGGCTGGGCCCTGGGGCTGCCCTGATTATTATCCCACTGCTATAGCTGGTATCAAAATGGTCCTGCTGGATGGGCAATGATCATTTCAGCACAGTGTGAGGAATAAATATCATATCCAGAAATCATTCTGTCACCTCCAATCTCCCTCTCCTTCTCTATGCAGCTTCTGTTTCCTGCTATTTCTGTCTCCATGTGTTCTTATAATAATATTTGCACAATGTTTTGATAGACACCAGCCTACCTCTTGCTTGTGGTACAGTTTAGGAACGAAGAACCTGAAACAATCTTGTCCACAAATGTAATGATATTAATGAAAAAAGCCACTTAAACAAAAAGATAAGTCTGTGAATTAAAGACAGGTTATAGACAAGTAGTTTTAAGGCTCTGGTAGAAAGAACAAAGTATTGGAGATTTTTTAAAGGTCAAATAGCATCTGTCCTCCTGTAAAATGTGTGTATTTTCAGAGGTGGTGTCATGTGATAACAGAACACCAGGCGCCCAGGGAAACCACTAAACATTTGCATGAGGATCAGACTTCAGCCTGTATCAGAGGCAGTGCCTGTCTGTCTCCTGAACTGGTCAGAACAGTCTTAGTTAAATCAATGGGGCAGGATTACCAAGGCAATTGTCCACTGGTTGAACTGGCAGGAAAAAGAATGAGAAATGAGCACGGAACAGTGTTATCATCTCTTTTCCACCTGCAATTCCAAAGATTGGTGGCCCTAGTGCCCCCCACTTCCCTTCCTGCTTTCAGATTGCTTCTCTTGGGTTCCACATCTCCCCAGTCTCCATGCCTTTCCTCATCACATTACATCTCACAGTTCATTGTACTCCACAAAGAAATTTCAAACGTAAGTTCTACCCATGACCTAGGGCTCCTGCCTTTTCCAAAATGTTCAGCACTTCATATTTCTTTTCTTTCCTATGTTACTCCTTCAGTACTCTGATAGGATGTAGGAAACAGGGCCAGGAAGACAACATCAGAAAGACTGGGGCTTCTCCCACATCTTGTGGAAAATGTGAAAATCTGCTTCGGTCAACTTCGGTTTAAGAATCTATTCCTTTACTTTGAAATTGCATTCAAAATGTCCTTGTAATAATCTTTATACATGGCTTTGGTAGATACCAACCTGCCTTTTGGATAAGGTACAGCCTAGGAATAAAGAAAAAGGAGCCATGAATCCTAACAAAACTCTTATCTTCTCTTGTCCACCATTAAGCAACAATATCTTATTAGCAGGTAGAGAGTATTGCAAATTTAAACCCATTATTTTAACAGTGTTACTTTTTATTCTATGTAGGAAGAAGGAGTGGAATACTGGACTTTGGTACTGAAAAAGAAACAATTATAGTGTTTTTGAAGTTTTCCTATGAGATCCAAACAGAAATGTACTGCAAAGAAAAGCTTTTTTTCCTAACATGAATTGAGGTGCATCACTTTTATATTGTTTTGTAAGTCTAAGTTTTATTATTTTGTCAACCTCAACGTGCCCATATTGTGAAAAGGAAGTGAGACCCGATCTCCCTGCTAGGCCTAAGCCAGAGACTCAGGCTCTAAGAAAATCTCAAAGACCTCTTGATTCTGAGGTCTCCATCTTTTATGGCCAAATATCTTGTTCCCTGGTGTCCAGCTCACCAAATGCCAGTGACAGTGACTACAGTGTCACAAGGTCCTTTTCATTCAGCTATTTGAGAGAGAACTATCCCAATAACTGACCTACATGGCTTTATCAAAAAGAAATAGGAAGCAGGGATCAGAAACTACTTTTCAGAGTATTTGACTAAGTGGAAAGTGAGAAAGTAAAAGTCTCCTTCAATATCTGGTCTTTATTTCCTCACATATTATGCTGAGAAAATAGACTGTCCTCTTTTTGTTGTTTGTTAACTTTTAGCACTTTTTTATTTAAAGAGAAAAGAGAAACAGAAAAAGGGTAGAAATATTACAGAATTTCAAAAATAAAGATAAACAGTAAGAAATCACTAGTTGATAAGTTACATATTTTCCTTTTAGAAATAGTTGTTCAGGTTACAACATTAAAGCATACAAAGTGGACATTCAGCCATGAGACTACAAAGAGATCTGTTCAACAATCCAACAAGAACTAAAAATATGGTCATCAATCCTACACACTGAAATATATATGCAGTTATATCTTTTATAGCACTTCCAATTACCTCTCTTTTTAACAATAGCAATTACACATTTTTAAAATTTCATTTAAAAAGAAAAAAAGCAAAACAGAAAAAGGGGTAGCAACAATACAGAATTCTAAAAGAAAAAAAATGAAAGAAAAACACTAAGAAATCACTAGTTGATAAATTATATTTTGTCGTCTTGGATATAGTTGTGCAAGTTACAAAATTAAAGGATATATAGTAGATATTCAAACAGTGAGACTGGAAACAAACAGTTTTGTTCAACAATCCAGCAAAGATTCAGCAATATGATCATCATTTTACACACTCAAACACACTCAAACATACATGCAGTTTTATCCCTTTGAGCACTTTCTTTTCCTCTCTTTTTTACAATAGCAATTACATATTTTGGGTTTCATTACTCTTACACCACTTATTACTTTTTACACAAGAGACACAATGTGATATTTATAAATATGATTCTTATTTCACTAATGAGGATAGTCTCAAGTTGTCTCCATTTACCTATGAAGGCCTCAAGATGACCCTTTTTTATATCTGAGTAATATTCCATTGTATAAAAATACCACTTTTTTTTCATCCACTCTGCAGTTGGTGGGCATCTTGGTTGTTTCCAAGATTTAGCTATTACAAATTGTGCTGCTATGAACACGGGTGCACATATATCACTGTGATATGACCTTTTCAGTTCTTCTGGGAAAATACTCAGGAGAGGAATAGCTGGACTGAATGGAGCCTCCAATCCTAGTCTTCTGAGAATTCTCCATATGGATTTCCATAGTGGTTGCACCAGTCTACATTCTCACCAACAGTGGAGCAGTGTTCCTTTTTCCCTGCAGCCTCACCAACATTTGTTATCAGTTGATTTCTTGATGGCAGCTATTCTTTCTGGAGTGGGATGAAATGTCAATGCTGTTTTAATTTGCATTTCCTGAATTACCACTGATGATAAACATTTCTTCATGTATTTATTTGCCATTTGTATATCTTCTTCTGAGATATGTGTGTTCATCTCAGATGCTCATTTTTGGAGAGGGTTTTTGAATTGGGGGGTTTGATGTTTTTCAATTCTTTTTTCCTCAATTTTTTAAAAATTTTACTTAAAGAGGAGGGGAAGCAAAACAGAAAAAAGGGTAGAAACAATGCATAATTTCAAAAAAAAACAGTAAGAAATCACTATTTGATACATTACATATTGTCTTCTTAGATATAGTTCTTCAAGTTACAAAGTTAAAGCATACAAAGTGGATATTCGAACAGTGAGGCTGCAAACAGTTCTGTTCACCAATCCAACAAAAACTTAGTAACATGGTTATCAATCCTACACCCTTAAGTATACATACTGTTATCTCTTTTAGAGCACTTTCTTTTCCTCCTCTTGCTTTTTTTAAAATTTTTTTTTTATTTAAAGAAAAAATTTTGAAACAGAAAGACGGTAGAAACAATACAAAATCTCAAAAACAAAACAAAACAAAAAAACAAAAATAGTAACCAGTAAAAAATCACTAGTTGATAATTATATACTTTCCTCTTAGATGCAGTTGTTCAAGTTACAAAAGTAAAGTCCACAAAGTGGACATCCAAAAAAGTCAGTTTTGCTCATCCATACAACTAAAATTTTAGCAACATGGTTATTAATTTCACACACTCAAACATACATGCAGTTATATCCTTTAGAAAACTCTCTTTTCCTTTTTTTTTTACAATAACTATAACCCATTCTCATAAACTACTTAGAAGTTCTACACATGTATAAGTCTCTACACATATACCTAGCCTTTCTGTATTAGAGGCAGAAACAAATCAAGTCAGCAATACAAATTCCTAGAGAAACATGAAATGAAAAGAACATACAAAAACACAACACTAGGTGATCTATGGTAGTCACTATGATGTCTCTTGTTACTTTCAATAAAATTGTCTATATCATCAAATATAAACTTAGCATTGCTTTACACTATTAATTAAATCTAAACATTGGAGACATTATAGGACTTCAAAGGCAGTTAACAATCAAACCAAAATGGGTATACTATTGAGTCATGTCATCTTCAGAGTAGTTGCCCCTACTCTTAGACTCGACAGTCTCAAGCATACCAGATTCAAATAAAATCAGTCAAGATAAAACAGTGGTATAACCAATCTTCTCTGACTTATCTCTGCCATGCTATTTTTCTGTTGTTATTTGTTTACTTTTCTCCATTCCACTGTCTGCCCCTTTCTTTGAGGCCTTTCTGCCATTATTCCTGGAACCCTGATGGTTTTCTTCTCTATCTCTAAAATGTCCTTCAGTATTCTTTGCAGGGTTGGATTGGTGGTCACAAACTCCCCCAGTTCCTCTTTGTCGTGGAAATATCTTGTCTCTTCATTAATTTTGAGAGACAGTTTTGCAGGGTACATCATTCTGGGTTGGAGGTTATTTTCTTTCAGGGCTTGGAATATTTCACTCTAAGCTCTTCTTGATTTGATGGTTTGTGTTGAGAAGTCTGCTGTGATTTTGATGAGTTTTCCTTTATAGGTAATCTGTTTCTTTTCTCTGACCACTTTTAATATTCTGTTCTTGTGATGGATTTCTGGGATCCTGATTATTATGTATGGGTGTATATCTGTTTTGGTTGTAGCTGGCTGGAGTTCTATATGCCTCATTTAGCTGCACTTCACTTCCGTTACCTATGTTTGGGAAGTTTTCCTTAATTATTTCTGTGAATAGACTTTTTATTTCATTTGTATTTGTTGCTATATCTTCACTCATATATTTTATTTTTAGGTTATAAATCCTCTTGTCATCTTCTAGCCTTTGTATTGTTGCTTCCTGGTTCCTTGTTATTTTTAAGAGATCCTTCCTTTCATGATCATACTTTGCAAATCTATCTTCAAGTTTTGAAAGTTTGTCTTTAGTTTCTGTCAAAAGGTTTTGCCAGGTTTCAATGGAGTTTTTAATTTCCTGATATTCTCTTTGGATCTGTTTCATATATTCTAGATTGTGTTTATATTCTTCATCAAAGGCTTCTCTCCTTTCTCTGGGTTCCTCTAGTCTTTCATTTGTGTCTACTTGAGGATTACCCAGGATTTCTATTATTAATCTTCTTATATCTTGCTTCACCTGAGTTAGAATTTCAGATTTAAATTCAATGCTGAGGTCACTGATGTATTTCTTTATTTCCGATGAGGCTGTCTCTGACATTACAGGTTTGCTGCTCTCAACCTCCTCTGCATTTACCTCTGTTGGACTCACTTTCCCTGGTTCTGCAGTTGGGGACCTTTTACTCTTTCTCTGTCTTGTCATGTTTTTGGCCCCCTTCAGACAGGTGGGTGGTGGAGGTCTCTGGGCCTTTCATATTGCTTACAGTTTTTTCTGCAGCGCACTTGCTAAGGAAGTACCACTCCCCAGTCCACTGTGGATCTGCGAGTTGCATGCTGAGAGCTGGCTCCTCCCCCTACTCCAGTCAACCAGTTTATGCTTCAACAAGTTTGTGTGTTCCCTGGGGCTGCCACTGGCCCAGAAAAGCCTTGTCCCTGGCTATTGGTTTCAACCAGGGGCGTGGCCCTGCCTGAGCAGATTCCACCAATCTGCTTTGGACTAGGAGTCATCAGCTGACACTGCCTCGGGTTTTGATTCAAGCCGGCCCTGCCCAACTCCAAAATGTCACCCAGCCAGTCCTCCCAGTTTGGGGATTCCAGTTCTCGTCACTCACCAAAGTTCATGCAGCTCGACTGGCTATTTCCACTCCCTGTCTCAGCACCTCCCCTAGCCAAGGGTCTGGAGCTCACCAATCTCTGCTCTCGGGAGGTCCGCAATCTCAGCTCAATCATGAGTCTCCTGACTTTAAGATGTGCCAGTACAGCAATCGAGGCTTGCCAAGCTCCAGCCCTCTGTCTGTGCTTCTTTTTCTTCTTTCTTTTTTCTTTTTCCTCAGTTTCTTCCTGGGTCATGAGAATTCCTCTCCTTTTGTCTGGCTTTCTCCATGTTGCCAGATTCCAGCATCTGAGTTGTTTTTATTTTTTTTCCCCAGAGAGGCTCTCTTATCATGCCACCACTCAGTCGGCCATCTTGCAATCCTTTTTCAATTCTTTATATGTTCTGGATACAAGTCCTTTGTCTGAGGGGTTGCTGGCTAAAATTCTTTCCCACTCTGTGGGTTTTCTTTTCACTCTGTTGGTGATTTCCTTTGATGTGCAGAAACTTTTCAATAATATGGGATCCCAATTGTTGATTTTTTTAAGTGTTTCCCATGCAGTTTGCATTTGTTCATGAATTCTCTGCCTACCCCTATGTCTCCAAGACTTCTACCTACCTTGTCTTCCAGTAGATTTAGTGTTTCTGTTTCACTATTTAGGTCCTTGATCCATTTAGACTTTAGTTTTGTTCATTGTGATTGGCTTGGATCTAGTTTCAGTCTTTGGCATGTGGAGAGCCAATTCTTCCAGCACTATTTATTAAAGAGGCTATCCTCCATCCAGTGGACATATTTAGCCCCTTTGTCAAATATCAAGTGGCTGAGTATCTTTGAAGTTGTGCTTGCATCTTCAAATCTTCCATTGATTCTCAGGTCTATTTCTTTGCCAGTACCATGCTGATTTTATCAGTACTGTTTCAATTCAGGAATTGAGATGCTTCCTGTCTTGCCTTTGTTGCCCAGAATTGCCTTTGCTATTCTAGCTTTCTTCTGTTTCCAAAAGAATTTTAGGAGTGTTTTCTCTAGATCTGTGAGGTATGTCAATGGTATTTTGATTGGGATTGTGTTAAATCTGTATCACAGTTTTGGGAATATGGTCATTTTCACAATGTTGGTTCTTCCTAGTCAAAAGCCAGGAATATCCTTCCATTTTCTAATATCCTCTTCAATCTCCTTTTTCAGCATAGTATAATTTTCAGCATATAGGTTTTTTACATTTTTAGTTAGGTTGATTCCTAAGTATTTCATTTTTTAAGATGTTATTGAAGGGGAGAGAAGACAAGATGGCCAATCAGTGAACAACAAAATACAAAGCCTCCCAGGAGAAACAACTCATTTGCCAGAATAAAACACCCTGGAGAGACCCAGAAAGAAGGAGATGGATCCTCTTGACACAGGAAGAAATTAAAACATAAGAAAGCTCATCAAATACTTCAGGACTACAACTGAAATAACTCAAAATTACACAGCCTTTTCATTTGTGGCAACCCACCAAGTTTGCAAAGGCCTGAATCTGCAACTGCAGGCAGAACCACCCAAACTCATTCCTACCGCCACTCACAGGAAGCACAGCAGACCTGAAGTCAGGGGTTGGTGAGCCCAACAGAGAGCAGAGCCGGCAAAGGTACCTTCATTAATCCACGGTCAGTGCTGGGAATGAGACCCCCTCAATGGGAAGGGCATGACCAAATGGGCAACATGTTGGAATCGGACAAGAGGAGCCTGAATTGGGAGCCACAGTGACTTCAGTTGGTTGCTACCTCCCCAGAGCAGATTCATGGGATTTGCTTGGACTGGGCCATGCCCCTGGCCAGGACCTAATGAGCCATCCCAAATTCATTCCCTGTGCCTAGCAAGCACTAAGCAGTTGAAGGCAGCTGAAGTTTGGCTGGCCCAGTGGGGAGGGGCAGGCAAGTACAGCCGCTGCTTACACCTCAGTGACAAGAGCAGGCAGGAGAGGGTGGAGGTCCCTCAGCAGCATGCTTTGGAGGAAACATGGCCAACAGGGAAGGGGGCTGGGACCTGTGCTGTAACCT
Organism: Hydrochoerus hydrochaeris; assembly: GCA_004027455.1. NCBI lineage: Eukaryota > Metazoa > Chordata > Mammalia > Rodentia > Hydrochaeridae > Hydrochoerus > Hydrochoerus hydrochaeris. The sequence continues at coordinate 141,852 of PVLA01002415.1, forward strand.
GCGTGGAGGAAGCCAGGGCCATGACAGGAGAGAAAGGCAGGAGGAGGCCCCCAGCATAGAACCCTGCAAGCACTGATCCAGGAGAAGTAAAAACAAGGAAGACTGAGGGTGACAAACACACAACATCAGATATGGCTTCAATGGACATTAAGAGATAACTTCAGGGCCTTGTAGACAAGCTCAAAAGTGAAATATTAAAACAGATAAAGCAGGATATGAGTAGAGTAATAAAAGAAATGCATCTCTTAGGATGATACAGACGGAAGAAGGGAGGAAGACAAAAAAAAAGGAAAAAAACATTTGGTAAAGAATATAAAGAAAATCTAGAATACATGAAGCAGATTCAAAGAAACTACCAGGAAATTAAAAACTCCATTGAAAGCTGGCAAAACACCTTAAAAGAAACTAAGGATAGACTATCAAACTTGAAGACAAGTTAACAGTGTGTGATCATGAAAGGGAAGATCTCTTAAAAATAACAAGGAAACAGACAGTAACAATAAAAAGGCTAGAAGATGACAAGAGAATCTACAATTTAAGAATAAGAAATGTGAACAAAGAAGCAGGAATACATACAGGTGAATTACAAAGGCTATTCACAGAAATAATTAAGGAAAACTTTCCAAGCATGGGGAAAGAAAATGACATTTGGTTGTGTGAGGCATACAGAACTCCAGCCACCTACAACCAAAACAGAGCTACACGCAGACATATAATAATCAAGATACCAGAAATTCAATATAAAAACAGAATATTAAAAGCCTTAAAAAAAAAAACAGATTACCTATAAAGGTAAGCCCATCAGAATCACGGCTGACTTCTTGACACAGACCATCAGATCAAGAAGAGCTTGGAGCAAAGTCTTCAAAGCCCTGAAAGAAAATAACCTCCAGCCCAGATTGACGTACCCTGCAAAACTGTCACTAGAAATTAATGGAGAAACAAGATGCTTCCATGACAAAGATGAACTGGTCGAGTTTGTGACCACCAATCCTACCCTGCAGAGAATGCTGAAGGACATTCTAGAGAGAGAGAGAAATAAAAAGATACCAGAATTTTAGGAACAGTGGCAGAAAGGCCTCAATGAGTGGGGCAGGCAATAGAATGAAAGAAAAAACTAGACAAACAGGCAGAAAAATAGCATAGCAGAAATGAGATAGAGAAGGATAACTAGAATTGCTAACATAGATGGCCTTGTTACACTATATTGTTAATAGTGAACCAGGATTTAAAATGTACATTACTCACATTACTCTGCTTAGATGTATTATATTCTGTTCCAGTCATTCTACCTGTACTAGATTTGAGGGCACAGACAGTAATTCCAAAAATAACAGGATATAGTACTGCAATCATCCAAAATTTCCTATTAACTTAATCTAAAGCTCTGTAAAACCTACACTGTTCTACCATGACTGATTGTAATAAAATCTGGTTTGTTAGATTGCTGTTTAGTATTGATAGATTTTATTCAAAGCTGTTATGATTGATAGTATCAAGTCTGAGAGTATAGGCAACTGCACTTAAGATGACAAGATCCACTAGAATATCCACTCTAGTTTGATTATCACCTGCCTTTGAAGTTTTATACTGTCTATAATGTTTTATTTTTACCAATATTGTTATTTACTGCTATACTCAATTATACTGCTATATTCAATTATGCCTGATGATATAGACATTCTATTGAAGATAATAAGAAACAACACAGTAATCATTGTAGATCACCTTGTACTGTGGTTTTATATGACTTTTTGGTTTCATGTTTTTATAAGAATTTGTTTTGTTTTGTCTTACTAAGTTTTGTTTTTCCCTCTAATACAGAAAGTATAGAAATACATGCAGAGATTCATGCATACAGTAATGTTTACACTCTCATTGTTTGACTATCTACTTTGTATGCTTTAATTTTGTAACTTGAACAACTATTTCTAAGAGGACAATATGTAATTTATTAACTAGTGATTTCTTATTGTTTATCTTTTTTTTTAATTCTGTATTACCTCTACCATTTACACGCTTTTGTTTCTCTTTAAATAAATTTTTAAAAAAGTATGGTAAACATTTCTTTATACTGATTTTTGTAGTCATTGTCATTACAAAAAGCAACACATCGGGTAAATCTTCCCAGGATGGCACACACGTGCATACTGAGTGTTCATACATTTCTATCATGAGAGTAGACTTTGTGGATGGCACCAATACCAACTCATGGTTTTCAAATCATGCTACTGTTACGCAGGATATTGCCACACAGAGATGCTGAGTTAAGAATGCACAAGACCTCTGAGTGCATTATTTTGCAACTCCTTGTGAATCTATAATCATTTCAATATAAAAATTAATAATAACCTCTCTTGATATTATTTATATATGTACTGTATTATACACAGTTTGTACCACATTCAAAGTTATTTTCAGATAAATACCTGCTCCAAGCCCATGATAACATTTGCCCTTCCCATTGGTGAATTAGCTGTGTGAGGAGAAGGAATTATGCAATAAGTATATAAAGTTACAAATATAACATTATATTTTATTGCAGCAAAAATTGGAATAGCTGCTTTTGATAAGAACTTGGTTAAATAACCTTATTACTCAGTTTTTAACTTTCTTAGTGTTAAATGTGAAAGCTGAATGATCATTATGTATATTTTGCTTCTATAAGTCATCTATATGGCACGATCGGTGCTGCTTTATGAATATTTATTTAATACTGATAATTACCCTGTAAGCTATCCCCATTTAAATATGAGGAGAGTGGGTATAAGGAGTTAAGTAGTTTTCTCCAGACCAAGTAAGGCATGGGGCTGACACATCACTGTAGGTAGTGGGCTCCAGAACTATTCTTTTACTCTACATTAATGTAAACAAAATTAGCATCATAAAAAATGAAAAACAGCACAAATGTTATTTTGTATAAATTGTGTTAATTTGTACAAATTGATAGGAAATTGAACATTCAAGAGCCTGGCCATTATTAAAAGTGTATTCGCTGGGGATTTAGCTCAGCAGCATGAACAACTGCCTGGCAAACACAAGGTTGTGAGTTCAATCCCCGGTACAAAAAAAAAAGTGTGTTAGTTTTTGATCCTTGTGACAAAATATCTGAATATCAATTTAAAGGGGAAAAATAAGCTTTATTTGGGCTCATAGTTTCAGAAGTTTCAGTCTATGGTTACTCTGCTCTCGCGTTTGGACCTATGGTGAGCAAAATATGGTGGAGACCACGTCATCAAGAACAATTTACCTCATGACAGACAGGATGCAGAAAGGAAAAGATGAGTGTGTGTGTGTGTGTGTGTGTGTGTGTAGAAAGATAGAGGGAAGGAGTTGCATTCAAAGGCTCAAACAAAATAATATACCCTTCCTCCAACTAAGCTACACCTCGTAAAGTTTCCACCACTTTGCCATGGAGCCACCAGCTGGGGACCAAGTTTTATATCCAAACCATAACAGCAAGCTAATTTTCCTCTTACAAAATCAATCTCAAGTTCTCAGAAAGGAAAGAGAACATTCCATTTGAAACTTTGAGGTCTCTGAAGACACTAAAAAACAACAGACTTGTATTCTGGGCATGAAAAAGAATCCTCAACGTGGATTCTGCTCCATCACCTTAGAGTAAGCGAGGACCTTGTCTCTTTTCTTCATTCTTCTTTCCTCAACTCTTGGAACATTGATGACTTAAGAGAAAATAACGAATAATTTTCTTTTACAGTGCCTGGGGTGTAATAGCTGTTCAATAAATATTCAATGGATTTTTAAAGAACATATTGAGGAAGGAAAATAATGAGAACAAAAAACGATGACCTGAACTGGCCAGCCAAGAGTCCTCTGGCTGTGACAGGTGACAATCTTGTGCATCTTCATACATTTTGTGGAAACTTTTTATTGCAGACACTGTTTATTCTTTTTTGTAAAATTAAGATTTTGTTTTATTTTTTCCTATTACTGTCCCCACCTTTAAAACCTCCTTCCCCTACCTATTCACAAAGTTCTGTTTTCATTTTATTTTCTCATTTTTTCTTTCCCTTCTTTCCTTTCCTCCTCCCCCTCCCCAGTTCTCTTTTCCTATTGAACAGTTTCTTCCTATTTTACAATATCTACTGTACATTTTGTTCTTATTTGTACAATATCTATACAATATCTACTGTACATTTTGTTCTTATGTGTGCAATATCTGTACAATATCTACTGTACATTTTGTTCTTTATTACATTTTCAGCTTCTCACACCAGAGGTATGATGTGATATTTACACTTGTGTGTCCGATTTATTTCACTTTTGCTGATGGTCTCAAGGTGCATCCATGTAGCTATAAATGTCTCAATTTTATCTTTCTTTACAGCTGAGTAATACTCAATATTTTTTAAAAAATCACATCTTTTTCTTCCATCATTGTTTAATGGGCATTTGACTTGCTTCCAGGATTTAGTTGTTACAAACTCCGCCACTATAAACATGGGTGTGCATATATCACTGTGGTATGATGCTTTTTAAATCTTCAGGGGAGATACCCAGCAGTGGAATAGCTGGGCCAAATGGGACCCCAATTCCTAGGTCTTTGAGGAATCTGCACACTTTAATGGGACTCTGTCTCCTCATTGCTGATTTCCCTTCCAAGTTTTATGACTTCCTCACAGATGAGTAGCTAACTTGGAAATCCTGAGAAAGAGAAGGAAGGATCTAAGTTACCAAGAGAAGAAATATTATGAAAAAAGGAAAATAAAGGGACTTCTTAACAGTCTAGCTCACCTTGTTCTCCAGAAATGTACTTCTTGTGTTTGCTGGGGAGGAAGAAAAAAATAAAACTGAGGTTTTTGGCTTTCTACTTAGACCTCCTACCCCAATTTTTTTATTCAAGGACACAGAACTGCCATGCTCAATGTATGGAATTCCATCTTCTCCTGTTAAATCCATCCTTTAATTCTCCTGATGACTGAAGATCCTCAGAGTCCATTCATCCTCCAAGCGCCTCACCAATACTTACTTACAAAGCCCTTCCTCTTCTGAAGTAATTGCCCATAGGCTATGTCCTTCCGATATTTTTTTTGTTTTGTTTTTTTCTGATTCCCACAGTATTCTCACCAGGCTCACTTTCCTGTCATTCTTGTACATTCTTTAGAGAGATAACCAGCAATGGATGTCTTGCCTTCTTATAGTGAAGAAAACTAGAGGCACAGATAAGACAAGACAGAGTCAGAGTTACAGAATACTATGAGTTTGCCTTTACAGGATGCTTACTGATGCTTCTTTATCTTTCTTTCCAGGAGTACATAGAGTCTGAATCTTCATCCTTCCTCAACAATGTCCAGACAGCTCAGAAGATGAATATCCAGTGGAGGTTAATGTAGCATTTGACCCCACTGGGTAAAACACAGACAGAGACCATTGATAGAGCAGTCTGCTCTCTGTAAGAAGCTGCCACTGTAAGTCACTCTAGAAGATTCAGTTTCATGGATCTCAGAGGAGCAAGGCTGGACAACCAGTGAGGAAACTGGTCAGCTACCAACAACTCCCATTTCCACTAGAAGTGTCTGAGAGAAAAAGGGCAAGTTTTAACATTGCATTTGCTAGGGCTCTGGGGCAGTAACTTCAAAACATGACCCTGTATCACTGCAGAGCTATCATCTCAGTTCTTGCAAAGTGACAGTTCTCTAGATTAGATTGATTCATTCAGTGACTCCTCCCGTCCCACCCCAAGCCTGTAGGTTTCTTGAAAAAGACACAATTGCAATGTGAAGAATTTTTTCCAGGACTTCAGGTGTTTTAACTTTAGTCAATCTCTCTTTCCTAATTTCTCCCCTTCACCATGTATCTCAGGTTCTCCCCATTTGAATAAACTCACTGGACTCTGCGTATAATTGTTGTCATCATTGTTTTTATTGTTGTGGTTCCACTTCTTCATAAAAAACTGCCTCTAGTTATTCCTTCATCATTAATGGGTCACAATGGGGTAACAGTATCCTAAAGCCTCAGTTACACACAATGTAGCACTTTCCTGGAAGATGCATCTGACAGGAATTACTTGGTGTTCCTCACCTGAGTCTTCTGGCTGCTGACTATTCCAGACCTCATAATAAACTACATCTGCACAAACAGGATGCACTGTAAAGAGAAAATTAGAGTTCACCTAGATCCACTCTAAAGTTCAAAGACCATACACATCTTCCCAATAACCTGAATTTCAACCCCAACATGATTCTGAAGGAGATGCTCATTTCTCAGAGTGGCTGGCCTCCTAAATTGGGATGACCTCTTCTCTGGCTCCCTCTTCCCCTCCCCCCCAGCCCCAGAACTCTTCTTAGTGGAGAGACTCACCATTGACATGCGCGGGCTGCAGTTCCTCCATGGCTGAGAGTGGGCTGGAGTGCGTGGGCTCTTGAGGATTTGGGTTGGTAGCACCTCTACAAGAAAGTGGGCTAATTGCAAGAAAGTTCCAGAGACAGAGTGAAAATAGAGAGGAAAGAGGCTGTGGAGAGAGACGTAGAATCTAGCCAGGTATGATCTCCACTTGGGTGATTTAATAGCCCTGTGCATGGACTAATCTAACTGACAATTTTCTGTTCCTCATATTTGGTGTTTTCAACAGTTCCATATGAGGAAATGTTATTGTCCCAGGGTTTTTTCATTCTCTCAAAAACTCTCAAAGGACTTCACCTATATCTCCTCCCTCTCTCCTCTCTCTCTTCTCTCTCTTTTGCTCTGTCAAAATATATATATATATATAAATCTTTATATAGAGAAATATCCACACATTCTCTCTTATATCTCCTGTGATACTGTAAGTCCCTTAAATATCTAACAAAAACTTATACATTAGAGGCACTTAACAATCTTGAATATGTTTAATATTAATTAATATATGATTCATTAATCTATTATTGATATATTTAATCATAAACAGGATGACAGGTAAAGTCATGTGAATCACTGAAAGACAATATTCTGATAGCATACATGTAATGAAGTAGAGACACAAATATCAGTGGCAGGTCCCATGCAATCAAGTGACCTTGATCTATTACAAACAGAAGAGTAATAGGTATTCAAACCTGGGAATGAAGGAGGCCTCTAGAATTTACATTTTTACTCACCTGGGTGCACTGCTGGAAAAACTTTCTTCTGAAAAGAAGACAAAGAAATACTCATTTCAGAGGAGAAAGCTTTCTCTGCTTAAAACACACGTATCCTATTATTTTTGCTACTTAATGAAATAGTTCTAGAATCGTCCTTCATGAGTATTTTTAGTTGACCTGCCATGGTTGCCTTTATGTCTTGAATCAATTTAAGATGTTTGTCTTTTAGGATCATTTTGACTTTGGAGAAGAGTCAAAAGTTTCCCGATGTCAGTTCTAATGAATAAAATAGCTGAAGATATCCCACAATGCTTTCATGAGCCTGCCTTCCATTGGATGGTACTTGGTAGCAGCATATTTCTTTTATCACACTTCATAAAGATACTCATGAAAGAGGACTCCCAGTGGCAAGAATAACAGGATAAGAGTATCTGAAGCAAGGGGGTGTGAGAGGGATTAATGGCAATGTGTGTCTTACTGTAATAATTTTTTTCTTTAAACATTCATTATATATTTCAATTGCAGAGATATAGGGACCCCTCTGGCCCAAAAGCCTTATGCTCTTTAAAATCAATATTATATGTGAGGAAAATAAGTCTTAAACAATGTGCCTTCAGAGGTTACTGATAGAGGGGTCATGTTCAGCTTCTAGTTTCATCACAATTTGGGATACTGTTATTTCTGCTTCTCACGAAGTGTTGACAGTCCTGGTTGCCAGTCATGAAAAGTGCTGCTAGCAACAAAACCTAAGTTCCAATTTTATCTGTTGTTCTAGAAAACAGTGTCCATATGTTAACCCAAGTTTAATTGCTCAAGGAAGAAAGAAAAACACTATCAGAAGAAGGAAAAATGACCTCAAAAATTTCTACCAAGAAGAAAATATCATTCAAGCATCAGGCAAAGGAAAGACACTTTAAATCTTTCATGAAAATAGTGTGTATGTTTCTAGCAACCATTCTAAGAAATTATTTTAAGAATGGACTCTCACCTGTTACCTGAATTACCCAAATAATAACACAAACTGATGAAATGATGATTCACAGAAAAAATATCAAGACTACTCTAAAAATTGTAATGTTAAAATAATATTCTGTGATCACAATGAAGCTGGTAGTTCATTAAAACTACGGAAAATCTAGATACTTAAGAGTTTAAAATATAAGGGACTTTTGGGCAATTGAACATGTATAAAAATATAATAAATGTAAAAATGTCAGCAAATTAAATATCTAATTTGTTCAAAAGAATGAAGATTGAAAAGGTCAGAAGGTAACAACTAGTAAAAGTAAAAGCAGATTTCTAGAGTTACAAAATAAAGTTGGCAGGTCAAACAATTCTAAGAGATTCATATGAAAGAAAGAGGTCTTAACTTTCTTGATTACTTTTCAAAGGGCTATTCCCCACCATTCATATTTTTGCATCCATTTCTTTGCAATGTGACTTTGCCACTGCTCAATAAAGACAGAGAGACTATTTCTTTTACTTGCATTTGGGAGTGATTATGTGACTTACTTTGGTCAAAAGTGGCTCGGTAAATGGTTGGAAAAGTATTTTCATATCAATGATCACAGTGTCTTTGTACTATTGTAGAATGACTGCTTGGGGCCTCCCAAAATTTTTATAGTGAAGACTTTAATTCAAATATGGCTGTATTTGGAGATAGAGCCCTTAAATTTGAGGGAATAAGTTTAAATGAGGCCATTGGGTGTAGCCTGTATTCCATAGGATTAATGCCCCATTTAGACGAGATAGCAGAGAACCTACTCTCTCTCACTGTGTGCCCAGAGAACGTCATGTGAGCACACAGCAACATGACAGCTGCTGTGAGCTTCTGTTGGAGAGTCCTCCAAATGAAGCCTACCTTGTCACCGTCTTGACATTGGATGACCCCTGTCCGGATCTGTGAGAAAACTAAGCTTTACAATCTGTGATACTTTAATGTGGCAGCCAAAGCAAACCCACACAGGCACCCTATGTTGTCTTCATAGAAAAGAGCAAATGCTCTTTTATAGTCTAACCACTTAAAGATAAGTGAGCTGTGTCATGGGGAAGACCTGAAGTGACTTCATTTTCTATGTGAATGAGGAAGCAGCAGGACTGGTTACCCACCACCCACACAGAAAGTCCTGGAAGTTGATTTCTTCCTGGAAAGAGCAAGTCTGTGATGAGACAGGATTCTGGAAAGGAATGAGAGTGCCTGGGGAATTTATTTTGGGAACCAAGCAGCAGAGAGGACTCCAGTTGGCATGACATCACAATCCCTTAGTCTTCAGCTGTCTGTTTAAAAATAAAAATGTCAGTAGAAAATACTGGCTGAAATATTTACTACGTGGAAAAAAATTAATTGATGAGTTTTCAAACTTCCATAAACTGGTGACAGCAGTTAAGTCTAAGGAAGTGTTTTACCAGAGCTTAAATGTTTACATGGAGACTACAATGTGTGCCCATGCTTGCTCTGCATCTAATAGATGAAATAAATAATAAGATGCTGATATAGATGAATTTATGAGAGGAAAAGAGTTCAAGCCAAGAGGTACAAAAAGCGAGGCTTATTCAGTCAGGCAGGTGAAGTTACTGCCTTATGTGCTGTTCTCTAGTGGCTGTGTTCGCGTTACCCATGCCTTTCAGAGGCATAAATTGGCACAAGGGTTGGAGTTAGAGGAAGACAAGTCTTTCCATAAGGGAGGAGGTTTGAGAGGATTCAAAGGAGCATGAAACCTAGACCCCTGACATGTGCAGTTCACAGCAGGGCTATGACACCTTTGAGCCTAATGCTACTGCAAATCTGGCAGCAGCCATAGCTTGGGTGATAAGGTAGTGATAGCGACACCTTGTAGGCTGGACCTTGCTCGCACACTGTTGTACAGCTGGCTCGTAATAGTCCTCTGACCGATACTGCTCTATGGACCAGGTCTTGGGGACCCCTGCTTAAGTTACTCAAGACTGGGACACGAAAGTTAGCACACACCTAAAATTATTTTTTGCAACTATAAATAATATATAAAAGCTGGCCATATATAATAGATCCAATAATTGGTGAACTTTTTTTTTTTGACTGAAAGAATCCCCAGGGTGTGAGAAATCACTTAGAGGAACTTTCTAAATTCTTGGTCTTAAAAAAATGTGTTACAAAGATTTATAGTCATGGTGAAATGCCAAAAGCACAACTTTATGAAGAAGTTATAAAATGTAGATATCTTCGTATCTCTAAAAATGATTGAAGGCTGGCAATGTAGCTCAGTGGCACAGTGCCTGCCTGGCAAGCATAAGGCCCTGAGTTAAATTCGTTTACTAAAAAAAAATTAAAATTAAAACATGATTGATACAGAAATTTAAGCCAACTCTTCTGCTGACAAAAAAAATTCTTAACAACATGTTTTTAAACGACATTAAAGAGGTAATAAGACAGTGAAAAAATACTAAGATGAGGTGTGGGGAGGAGAAAGGCTCAGGGACACATGACCTGGCTCTTGGAATCAGTTGTATCATGGGACATTTGCTGATTCTAGAAAGAGTAGATGAGACGTGTGCTTTCCCCAGCCCTGTGGGCCTGGGATGGATTAGAACTCGTGGTGCTGGTGGTGGTTTGTGGAAATCTTGAAAACACGGCTTTAGCTTTTTTGACTTTTTCCCATTTAGAAGCAGACTCTGCTCCCTTACTCTTCTATCTTGGGCCAAGTTTATGGGCCACTAGGACATAATAAAATGCTGGTGCAGGTGACACTGCACCATAATTTCAACACCACTTGATAAAAGGTCCTACAGATTCACTATCACATTTATATTTGGAACACAGAGCAACCCATGGGAACAATCTGACCATCTTGAGTCATCCCTCTTCGAGCCAACATCACCCACGAAGCATAGGTGAAAGTGGCACAGTGTAACCCATATAATGAATCCTAGAATTCAAAGAGGAGTCACTGCTATCATGGGACTAGGGTTGCTAATAAGTGAATCACTTAAAGGAGAAAGAGTGCACAAAATTGTTTTGATTCCTCTAAATCTAACTTCTTATTATATCTCACTCCATTGTGTATAAATTACATATGTTTATTACACATTATTGAATAATTGTCAATACTTAGACTTTAAAAAGTCAAGCAAGGAGAAATGTGTTTGTAGTTTGATCTCAAGTGGCAACATACAGAAGACAGTCACTATTACTACTATTGTAAAATCAACAGTGTGTAACATGGCCTTGTGCATGGAACCTGCATGGAACCTTATTAAAAACTAATAATAAAACAAAATATTATTTATATATTTTTATGCATCAATAGCATAATTAACTTAATTTTTAATTTTTCTAGCATTTTAGATTATATTATTGTCTGTCAGTTTTTTCTAATTGTTGAAAACCTCACAAACCTGTGTTTACATGAACTTTCATGTTTACACGAACTTACCTGACTTTTGCAGGTCAAACCCATGTTGTTTAAGGACCAGCTGTACTTAGAAGTTTGGAGGACCAATAGTTCCATGATACTGTCTAGTTATGCAATTGTTGTATGGTTTTTACATACCAATTTACCTTTCTTTACATTTTCTTCCATGAAGACACATGTCTGCCATGTAACCTGCAAGGGTAACCCATTCAGGTTGCTTTTGGTTCTCTACAGCTTGATCCTCACCCCTCTGGGGATTTCTTTTTGCCTCTGGAGTGCCATGATCTTGGTTTTAGAATTACCACTGAGATTAAGTAAGATGAGTGAGACCATGACTCATTTTTCACAAGGATAATCACCACCTTGCTCTACTTGGGATCATGGCCACTGTCAGCTTTACAATAATACTCACCAACATCACTCTCCATTTGAGCTGGGATCTCCAGCTCTGCAGACAGAGAACTCTGAATCTTCTTGCTCAGACTGGTCAATGTGGCCTCTTTGTACCAGATAAACGTGTTTCCTGTGCCCTCAGCCACTAAGCAGAACAGGATCGGCTTCCTTCTTTCAATCACTTGTCCCCTGGGGACTGAGTTTCTGAGCTTCCCTTAGAGATGGGGACTCCTAAACCAATTCTTCTGTTATTCTCAATGTCAAGGCTCTGTCAAATCATCACCTCTCCTCAACCACTCCAGTCTATCCTAATTTCTGATTTCTCTGACACTTAATTTGTCCCCATACCTTGCATGTGTCAATCTGTGTTGTGATCCTGTCATATGGAGAGGAGGGCCTTTGCCTCATGCTGTGATTACAGAATGAAGACTTTATTGATGACCATCACTTGACTGATAAAAAAGAGAGAGACTACACAGAACTCAGTCATTTCTGAGTCTTACAGAGTGATGACAAGAGCGATTTGGAGTGTCCCTAGCTCAGTTTCCCATGTCCATAGGATAAAAGTTGCACAAAGAAGCAAAAACATTAGAAGTCCCAGGTGAATCCATAGCACTCTTGTTTTTTTTCCCCTCTAGACTCAGTTGCACTGATAATTACCCTGTACATGAATCTAGAAAGGGAGGCTCCGTTTTCTGACCCCGAGACTCACTGTGTCTGCCTCGCTGTATTAGGACCCTAAGTCTTCAGTCCACAAAGCAGAAATTTGGAGCTCTGAGTAGTCTGCTCCTCTTTGAACAAGTTGAACTGGGGTTGCACAAGCACCCTTTATGGAGGGAGCCATGTCTCACAGGACAAAAGTTATTGGGCCTCTCAGTGTACTGAAAGGGACTGTCAATCAGACCAGGATGTGGAAACAGCTCCAGAAGGAAGGATCACATTTACCAGAAGAGTGATATTTTGGATTCCTGCTAAAAACCACTGGGTGAGAAGTAGCCCCAGACAACAGGAGACTGAGGTCCAGACATCTGTCACACATCACACCTCCCTTGCACAGTCAAACTGCAAGCACTTTACTCTATATTTGGTCTTCTGGCAGCTCCCACCACAAATTCACCCTTGATCTACTACCACAGTTTCTGACTCAATCCCTCTTTCACAAGAGCAAGCAAAGATTATACTTTAGACCTTGATCTTTTTCCTGGAGATTTTTAATTTTTTTCAATGGATTCCTCCAAAAGTAATATTACAGGAATACTTAGCACTGTCACTGAAAACTACACTTTGTGTGAGGAAGCCTAAGACTTCCTCTTAATAAATAATTCCCTTTCATTCCTGCAGTAAGTCATCATCTCATTCTCTACTTCCTTTCTTACTGATTTAAGAAGCTTCAGAGGCAGAAGAGGGTGCCAGAAGGGTCAGTCAATCATCAAAAGAGAGAGGGAAACTGGATGTACCATTTCTACACAAAATCTGGATGTCGGCTCTTGCTCCTGGACAATGAGGTATCAACATATCATCAGTAGGCAGGATGGAGTTACCAACCTATGCCTTAATTCCTCAGGATTGTAGCCCGTCTTTCCTAAGCAGAATCTTAGCTGAACGTGCTATAACAAAATACCATGAACTAAGTGGCTTAGAAACCATGGAAATTTATTTTTCACAAATGTGGAGTTTGGGTGTCTGAGGTAGAGGGCTTAACATATTACAGGCTGTAGACTGCTGACTTATTATATTTCACATGGTAAAAACATAGATAAAGCAGTACTTCAGTTTGTGAACTTAATTTTTTCCATGATTCTGATTCCAAACCTAACTGAATGAGAACTTAATCAAATTTCCCCATGAAATTGACACTGACCATAACCATTGAATTTGTTTGGGTTCTTATCCAGTTCAGTTTGTGACAGAATCTTGGAAAGAATTAAGTTCATGAATCGAGGTAACACAGTAGCTAGGGATTGCGCTCTGGTCTCATCTGGGAAGGGCGTGCATCCCATTCATAAAGGTTCCAATCTCATGGTCTAATAATCTTCTAAAGTTCTTACCTTTGAAAACTATCACAATCTGATTAAAGTTTCAAGACATAAATAATTGCAGGTGGGGGTAGGACAAAAGTATTCAGCCCATTTTAGGAAATGTCAAAACTTGCAGAGCTATCTTTGTCAGTGATATCAGAAGGGGATCATTGTCTTCAGTGATCATTTTCCCACACCCCACATCTTCATGCAGTCCCAGAAACCCTGCCCTGTGTTACAAATTCAAATCTTGTCCCTTCTTCTTGTTTTGCTAGACAGGATTGGACTACCAAGTGGCTTGGATTCAGTTACTGGAAATAGTTTCAAAATCCTTAATTCTTAGAACTTTCAATTTGAATGATTTTAGAAAAGTATCTTCATCCATTCAAAGTGTGATGAAGTAGGAAATATTCTTAATCCAAAGTTCAGTTTCTAATACTGATGAAAGCAAGAAAAAAGTCAAATGTACTCCCCTCTCCTTAGGTTGCAGAGAGTTTTTAAAATTTCATGGTTCTTATAATTTCTATTTTGTTATTTATTCATAGGAGCAGACTATGATCTGGGTTTGTATAATCTCCATTATATTTTATGACCATGGTTGAGAGTTTTGCCCTCAAGGTGAAGAACTAAACTGTATCTCAAATAAGAATTTCTCTTAATAATGACTTATCTTTAGACTGTCAATGTCCGGATGTGGAGTGGCAGGGAACAGAAGGCAGTCATGCGAGAAATGTGAAGGTGACACAATAATATTGCAGAATCAAAACCAAAATACCACAGGATGTTTGTAGGATTAAGAATTACAATTTTTGCAAATATATATGATTTGCTGGTAGCTCTTCCAACAAAGCCAGAATTTTCTGTTAGATACAGGAAGGCAATCCTTTTTTAAATAAATTAAAGAAATAGAAAATGTGGGGTTAATTGTATATATATTTATGAGTTACTCTATGATAATTTAATATATGTATATGTTATGTAATTATTGAATAAGGGAAGTTAGCATGTCTACCATTTCAAACACCCATCACTTCTTTCTTTTCTTTCTTTTTTTTTTTTTATAACTTTATTTTAGAGACTGCCAGACTGGGAACAGACAGACCCCAGACTCTCCCAATGAGTCAGCACCATTCACAGACCTGGGGTCAAGAGAACAAAGCCACATCAGCAAGCAAGCCCAGTCTTGTAACTAGCTCCATACATGGGCCACAACCAGACTAGAACAGACAGGCTCCAGCCCCTTCCCATGAGTGGGGTGGCAAACAAGAAGTACCAACCCCGACACACCTGCTGCCACTCTCCCACCTCTCTGCCTCATTGTAAGTCACTGGCTTATCTAGAGAAACACAGGCTGTAATGATAGCTATGAGGTGAAATGCAACTGGATGCCTGTGGTGCTTCAGTGTTTCACTAACATTGCAGGTCTATGACCAATGGTCTGATCACAGGTTCAGAGGACCGTGTGACACCTGGGGATCTCCTTCTGAGGGCTACAGCTATTGTTGATTCCCTATGGTCTTGTTTTGGAAATCCTACATCGTTTCCATTGTTTTGTTGGGCTGGGTTTTATTCTCTTTCATTTTGTTTGATTATATCAAATCCGATGGCAGGAGTAGCTATTTCAAAGATAGCAAGAGATATTATGGTAGCAATTTTGGATTTATTATAGACTTGTTTTGAAGTCCTTTTTTGCATTCATTATTTTTTTTTTGCTTCTATTCTGTTCTGTTTGATTTTCACAATATCTGAAGTTATATGCAGCTATTTTGAAGACATCAAAAGTCATTATGGTAACTATTGTCGATTTTGTAATGTTTTGCAGTACTGTATCTTTTACCTTGGATTGTTTTGATTGGTTTTATTCTGTTTTATTCTCTTTAAAATAAAAAATCAAAAAATTATTTTAGGGAGAATAAGACCAAGCAAATAAAGCAGGATAAAGCCAATCAAAACAAGACAGTGTGACACTAGATTTCAAAACAAGGTAATAGAAAATCCACAAAGGTCACCATAAGGCTTCTTGTTGTCTTCAAAATAGCTGTGCACACCTTTAGACATGGTAAAATCAAACAAAACAGATACAGAATAGAACCAATAAAAACAAGACAATCAATGCAATACAGGACTTCAAAATAAGGTAATAGTAAATCCAAAATGGCTACCATAATATATCTTGTTATCTTCAAAATAATTGCCCATGCCATCAGATACTACAAAATCAACAAGGCAAAACAGAATAAAAACCAACCAAATAAAACAGTGAGAATGATACCGGATTTTGAAACAAGATAATAGGGAGTTAACAATGACCACCACCTTCAGAAAGAGACCCCCATACGTGCTACATTGCATATTGTTTTCCTGTGAATAGATAACAAGACTTTTTTAGGTTTTAGGCCTTCAAAGTCAGTGAAAGACTAATTACAAGCATTAAGTTGTATTTTACCTCATTAGCTATCATCACAGCCTGTGTTCCTCCAGATCAGCTGGTTGCTTGGCTTTGGGGGAGAGACATTGGCTCTTCTTGTCTCCCTGTCCATGCTAGAAGGAGCTGTCATCTGGCTCTCCCCTAGTCAGCCCATGCATGGCACCAATTCACACAAGGTCTTAGCTTCCTGTTGACTTCTTGTTCTCCTCCCCTATCCATAAATTCTTTTAAAACACTAGCATAGTTTCCATTCAGAAACCAGAAAAATTCCTGGAAAGAATGTTGTTGAAGACAAGAACATGTGGTTTAGATATGAAATATTTCCCCAAACTCCCATGTGCTCAGAGGTGAAGCTTCTGGAAAGTGATTGGATCACAAGGGCTATGACTTTGCCAGTGGATAATCCATTGATAAGATGGTAATTTGATGGCATTAATCAAAGGTAATGGAAATTTAGGAGGTGGCCATGACCTTGGAGAATATATCTTGGACCCTTTCTACCTGGTTTTTTCCTTCTTTCCTTGCTTCCTAGATGACATGAAGTGAACACCCACCATGATGTTTCTGCCTCACCACAGGCCCATAGCAATGGAGCCAGCTAACCATGAACTCATTAAGTTATGATTTTGTCAGATATTTGTGCACAGTGAACAAAAGAAGACTAATGAAGTGAAAAACATTCTGAATCATGGCTAGAGACACTATTGAAAATGTATATATCACTGGCTTACAGTTGCTGCTAACAAGCCTTTGGGCCAGTTGGTTAATTATCACAAATCACTCTAGACTAGTTAATGAGCAGAACACTGAAGAGTAGAGTAAGACACAGCATACTGATAAATCCATAACAGCCGACCAGCTAGTGGTATTAACAGAGTGGGTTGATTATAGCCCTTGGAGGAATCCATGGGAGAGAAGAGCATGACGTTTAGAGACCCAGGAGAGGGGTTACAGTCTCCAGAGGCTACTAATCAATTTAATTTCAGAACATATAACATAGTGGTTAGCCAGCTCACACTGTTTTTAACCCAAATTTGTTACTTATTCCCTGGATGATCTTGGGTAAAGCACTTCATTATCTGTAACTCACTTTGCTCATCTGAACAGAAGATCCTGAGAACAAATTTTTTTTTCGTTTTTTAAATTTTAAAACTCAAAACAGAAAGGATAGAAATGATACAGAATTTTTAAAAATAGTATGAAATTAACACTAGTTAATGTGTTACATATTGTTATCTTAGAAGTAGTTCAGGTTACAAGATCTAGGCATAAAAATGATCAACAAATCAAACAATAATAGCACAAACTGTTCTTTTTGATGAACTAGTAGAGATTAGTAGTGTAGTTAGTTATCTTGCATACATATACATATGTACATTTATATATGTTTGCCTACAGACATATAATCTTTTCTTTTCTTCCTTTTCTCCTTTCCCCATCCCAGTTATTCTTTCTTTTTGAGCGCTTTCTTATCCTTTCATTATTACACTATCAATTGTACATTTTGGATCTTATTACACTTTCAGTTTTTCATTTTTGTTATTTTTTTACACCAGGGAGAGTATACAGTATTTACACAGATGAGTTTGATTTATTTCACTTATGAGTATGGTCCCAAGTTGCCTCCATTTACCTATGAAAGCTTCCAGATTATCCTCTTTGTAGCTGAGCAATATTCCATTTTATAAAAATACAATATCTCTTTTATCCATTCTGTGGCAAATGGGCATTTTGATTGTTTCCAAGGTTTATCTACTGCAAATTGTGTTGCTACAAACATAGGTGCACAGATCTTAAGAGCAGCATTCTAGGCTATGGACTTGAGTTGATCCATAGCTTCTATCAAGGAACCACTTGCTTCCAGGATTGCTGTGACCAGTCATGTCCACTATCTGGCCCTTTGGAGTCCTGGCAGAAATGTGACTGACTATTCATTGGCTTCCACTGTGGTGTAGCCCTGAGGGTTCTGATCTGTGTACCCTTACTCTTAACAGAGAGAAAAAAGCCAGTGGCTTTGGGAGGAAAGCACAATAAAGCACTTGCTGCTGATTTCTTCACTGTCAGGGAATTCTAAATTCTCCAAAAACTAAGACAGGAGAGAACACTGATGCAGCCAAGATGAGTAGGCACTAGGACACACATTAGGAGTCTTGCAGAACAGATGGTATTGCGGGAACAGTGGTAGGAGGAGGGAAGAAGTTTAGGATGTGAACAGAGAAGGCCTTTGGTAAGGTAAATGAATGGGACCACAAAGATTTAAACAAGAGCAAGATATATGAAGCTTTAAGAAATTGTTTTGGCAAGAATTTCAGTGTACAGTATTGTTACAGAGAAGCGGGAAGAACAAAAGACAAATGCTGTTTCTCAGAGGTTTGCATGCCAAGGCAAGTTCCCAGGTGGTTAAGGCAGAGTACGGGTGCAGACAGAAGCAGGAAATGAGGGAGAACCCTCCCTTGAGGGCACTGGTGAAGAAAGGTATTTTTGGCTACTATACTAAGTGTTATTTTCACACCTTGCAGGGGCTGTGTAATTCTCAAATGAAAGCAAGAGACTTCACTAAACAGAAGACTAGGGAACCACTCAGCCCACAAAGCAGGGGTATACCAAAGCCTTGGTTTGTATCTGATCTTCAAGCTATGCAACTCGTGCTCTTTTTATTACACCTTGCTTAACTAAATTCCCTTATATTCTTTTACTTTTAGTTAAATTCCCTTATATTCCTTTAGTTTTAGTCTTGTCTCATAGGAAGATTTCTGACATAGAATAAAAATTTCCCCGTAACTACTTCTTGTGCTGAACATAGTTTTACATCAAAAAGTGTAAGGTGAAGCCAGGTGTGTGGTGTCACATTCATTTAATCCCATCACTCTGTCAAAAGAAGAAACAAAAAGTAGGACTGGGGACATTGGTCAGTGCAGAAACCTTGGGTTCCACCTCCAGTGCCACAAAACAACAACAATAACAGCCAAAAAATGAGTTTCATTTTAGACCAACTCCAGTATTTAAAAAATATAGAACTAAATAAAGAACATAGTACAGGGGTTGGCAAATTATGGCCTGAGAGCCAATTGGTGTCCTGCTTTGGTAAATAAACTGTCATCGTAACACAGACAATTCCTTTCATTCACACTTCCCCATTTTGGCTTTTCTACTAGAACAAAGTCAAGTAGTTATGCTAGAGACCTGAGAAGTCTAACTTATTTACTCTCTAACTTTTGCAGAAAAGCTTATCGACCCTTGATCCAGCGCCAGAGAAATAATGATGGCAAGCTGATTCGAACAGTGCAGATGAGTTTAGCCTGAGTGCTTCTCAATGGTTCACTATTTTCAGAGCTGTGAGGACCTTTAGCATTGAGTCAGTCATTGTCAAGGGTTTATTGGCCTATGGCAGGAAAGTAGTTCTCTCCAAAGTTATCTCCCATCCATCTATAGGTTCTCTTTCACACATTACTTTCCTTTCTGCAGCTGGGTTTTTATAGAGGCTGAGTGGAGCCTGGCCACCTCAGTGTGCAAGCAACGTCAAGGCAGAAACTGCTTGATCACAGAGAGTGTTGGTCTCCTGTAGTAAAGGCATTTGAACATCTCCACTATCTTTCTACTGGACCCAGTAGTGGTCAGTGATGGGTATGATGGAGCCAAGAACAACAAAACAAGGGCACTCACCTGCCTGTATGCTGACTGGAGCTGTGAGAGGAGCAAAAACTAGAGATTATCACAGAGCATTTGTCCTCATTCTTTAGACACTGATAAGTTACTCAGAAACTTCCTTCGTTCTCTCCTTGTCTATGCTCCTACTTCTTTATAAACAAAAAATCTGCTTCAAATATAGTGCAGTGGTACCATGACAGTAGATATGACATCTTAGATAGCTACTAAATTACCAGTGGTATCACTGCAATCTCTCTCAAACATACAATTAACTCTCATTTATTGTGTGATCATAATGCAAGTGCAAATCTATCCCTTGACCAATAGGATTGCTAGAAGCAAGATCCATGGAGGTTGTATATTTGGTGATTCTCTCCTTTATTTCATTGTTTTCCCCTAGACTTCATGACTCTCCATCACACCCAAGCATTTTCAAGTGGAAGGCATTGTGCATGTGGCATCGCAGTCACAAGTCACAAAGCTTTCTTGGGAAATATGCACAGAGCAAACTAAGGGAGTTGAAGCCACTCTAAATTAAGGTCTTTCCTCAGGCCATATGTTGTGTTACAGACCTTTTATTCCAATAACAAGTATTCATTTAATGGCCACTGAATTATAGAAAAGAATCTTATTTCCCAGCAGTACACATCTCTCTTTCATAGGCCCCATGGTTAAACAGAGCACTATCAACCAAAGGTCTCTATGTGTCTGTGAAATACAAATCTTTCTCACAGTAATTGGAATAACTGGTTTTCACAGAGGAGAAAGGAACACTCAGCACTGAAATTATGAACATTTTACTTATGAGAATACTGTATTATTCAATGTGATCTATGACATCAAAATACGAATTCCCAGTCAATAAATGAAGTGGCCCACCTTGAACACGAAGTATTAGGATGTATTACAGTTTCATGCTTCTTTGTCTCAGCTTTACCTCTCCCTCCAAAGTTGAAGCTGGAAGCCAACACCAACACCAGACCTTTCCTGCGGTTCTGTGAGCTCTCATAAAGCCTTAAACCTTTCAGGAACAGAAACCACATCCTGCTGCCATGTCTGTTCTGAGTCAAATGAAGAAACTCACCAAAGAAAACCAATGATGACCACAGCAGCATGAGGATTTGAATCAGATATATGAGAAGCAGAGTTCTCTTAGCCACCATCTGGTGTCCATAAGTTCAGGATGAAAGCGCTTTTCAAAACAGGTTTTGTATAATTAGCCAAAAAGGAAGTAGAAGAGCTGTGGAATGATTGACCACTGTCTTTTGTCCTGTAGATATGGAAAGAATGAGAGATGATCCTCTTAGTATCTTAGAAAGTTCACATTTCCATAGGAATGATGGCTCTTAATATTTGGCTCTTAATGAGTCACATGATTCTGAGTAAGTTATGCTTACAGTTACTTAATGACCTCAGCACAATTCTGAAGTCAGCACAGTTGCCTTTATACAATGGTGGGAACTGAAGCACCAATAAAGGCAGGTGTCTTACTCCATTTGGGCTTCTGTAGTAACCAAGGTGCATCAGGTTGAGTGATTTTTTTTGTAATATTTTGTTTGTTTTGTTTCATTTTTTTGCACTGGGAATCAAACTCATTTGCTTGCCAGGCAAGTGCTGTATCACTGAGCTATATCCTTGGCAGGTGAAGTGATTTTTAAACATAATATTGCTCATGTGGTTCAAAAGGATGCAAATTAAAGATCCAGTCACCAACAAATTGGGTGTCTGGTGAAGACCTGTTAGTATTCATAGACTCAGGTTCATCTGCTCAGGAGACCTTAACATTTTACTTCTCATTATACATGTAGTTTCACTGTGGAAAGTATTGGTATGGTTTCATTTCAGGAAATAGTGGTGATTATTTATGATGTTTATGGTAAACTTGCTTATGCAGTATAAAAATAATATACTAAAAACATCCAAAAGGGACAGATAACAATAAATGATGTGTCAAAATTACATGGAATACCAACCAGTCATTAAACTGATTCTGTGAAATAATATTCAATAGCAAGATAAGATGCTCAGGGTACATAGTTAAGGAGCCTGTAATCCCAGGCCTCACAAGCAGAGGCGGGAGGATTGCCAGGAGTTGAGGCCAGCATGTGCTACACAGGGAGTTCAAGGCCAAACAGAACTACACAGTGAGAGACCATGTCCCCCCAAAAACGTGTGTGAAACAATAATCATCAAATTCTTAGTGTATTGATAACTGAAAAATGCAATGGAATTAAAGGTGATTTTTGTTTCTTTCATTTTACTTATTAATGATTTCTAATAGTTCCTTTATTTCAGAGAAAGAGTTAGATGCACACTGTTGAAATCAGAAGCATAAAGACACAAGAATGATGAAAAGCACTCTAAAAAAAATGGAGCTGGTTAATTGCTGAGATCTCTAGATCTCTTTAATTAAATTGGCAGTTCCAAAACCACTACAACAGAATTAAATGTCATAATGTATATGAATCACTGATAAAACAAATTGCTATACACATAACCACAGAAGTAGTCATATTCATGGTCCTCAAGGTAGGTTGCAGTAGGAATAGTTATAGTAATTGTAAGAGTTACTCTAATTACTTTGAAAAATGTGATTTGATTTTCTTGAATAAGGTTGACCTAAAAACATTATGGCTATAGTTATAAATGTATAATTTTGGAGGTGCTATAGAGGTGATTCTGTTATAAGGAGAACTCCTGGAGTACATAGCTAGTGGAAATTCAGATTTTGTCCATGGAGACAATTTTCATAAGTTATTTAGGCAGACTTCTCCCTGGATGAGCCCCAATAGTGCAGTTCATTAATTTATGGAATTCCACTGAGGACCTTCATAGACCAAATAACAGGATAGGGAATTCAGGCTGAGCAAAAAAGCCTGGAGGCTATATCCATTATCTTCCTGGCAAATATAAAGAAGGGGATGCCTCAGAGATTCCATTCTAAAGAATTTACATCCACATATTTCCTCCAGGCAAACTGAGAATTGCAAAACTAAGCTGCAGTTTCAGATGGTGACTTCCCTAATGACTGGAGTTTTATAGAACTTAAATTTTGCCTTTTTATGTAAAGTACCAGTTCCTTTGGTAGCTGGAGATATCCCTGTTCATGAATCCAGAGCAATTCCTATGGTGGATAAGTCAGGGCAACCCTCTGCTGGAGCCTGAGTGGAGGCAGAGGTACAAAGAGCCAAGTGAGACTCTTGGGAGATATTGTACCAGTGTCTGTGACAAGTTATTTACTAGTAAATAGGCTATACTTCCAGGAGATAGCAGGTAGAGGGGGTCTCTATGAGTCAAACACAGTTCAGTTTCAGTTCTCTACTTTCTGTGTTAATTGCACATCTAAGGTTTTCCAGAAGAAAGGAGGCCAATAACAAAGAGGAATTGTAGTCACATTGATGGCACCAGCCCCTGCAGAATCACCCACAGTAGTTTCCTCGCCAGTAGCTGAGCATCACTTGTGTTGTGGCAGAAGGAAAGAGAGAGCCAAGAGCAAGATCATACTTCTAGTTTGCAATCTTAGTTTGCTCCAAGAATTTTTATTTCTCTCTTCTAATATGCTCTGCTCACAACTCCTTCCTGATTCACAAAGGTATAATTCTCAAATAGAGATGGAATTAACTCATTTATTCACTCATTTGTGCATACATTCAATTATTTAACACAGTTTTAGTCAACAGTCTCCACTTTCCAGTTCCCTTCTATGCTACAGAAACAGATAGAAAAGATAAAAGATGTGGTCATTCTTTTATAGGAATTAGAGTTTAGCAGTAGAATACTAACATATAAAAGTAAAAACATGCATGTGGTATGTGCTGTGGTGGAGCATATGAATGGACACAGTAGAGATTAAGGAGTGGAGATATAGAGGTTTTTAGAAAAAATAAATGTGAAATGATGAATAAGTTTTAATCAAATAAATAGGATTTGGGAAGAGGAAGAGCTTCCAGGACTGGAAAGCAGCAAGAACAAGGTAAGTGAGTAGCACCAATTTGGGTTGCTCAAGTGCCCATAGACCAGACTAGACTGGCACATGCATAAGGACCAGGATCAGCATCACAAGAAATAAATCCCAAAGGTGCACAGGGGCGAGATGAGGGAGCACCTTGTAAGCCATGCTAACAATCTGTGGAGGACCCCTCCTATTTCCACAGAGTGGAGGAGGTTCCCCTCCAATTCCCAGAAAAGAATAGTGTTAGATAAAACTCGTATATCCCTTAACCAGTGAATGCTCCGTCATCCTTACCATTTGCTCCTCCATTCAAGAGGAGAGTCTTTTTTAACTCGTGAGTTGGGGTGAAGGCATAAGTTCATAGCTCCTTGCTCCCTCTTTCCTACTTGTCTTTAAACAGAAAATGATGTCTTCCTATTCATTTCCCCATCTGCAATTAGCTTAGTGACCTGTTCCAGGAGCAAATTGCTCTGCTGACTGAATTCAATTCTCATAAGAGACAAATTCTAAAGTCTTTTGTGAATAGTACAGAAAAATCCCCATTTGGCTCAGTTCCAAGCTCTATCATCCAGTTCAACATGGTCTGATAAAAAAACTTTTTTGTCTTCAATATAACTATATCACAATTTCTTTGGAACTTGGATAGAAGATACAATAATTCAACTTTCAATTATTTCCTGATTAATGAAGAGTTTTAATGACTATCAGAATGAGATCATTTCAAATTTTAAGCATAGAGTATATGGTGGACTGCAGGGGAAACTAGAGAGAAAAAAGAGCATTTTTGTGGCCACTGGTGGAAGCCAAGCTGGAAAAGATAAAAACCTGAATTCACAGTGGTGATGAAGAGGAGGGAATAAATACACAAAAAGCAGAAAATTTAAAAGAAAATCTACAGGGCTTCTGACTAACTGGAGATAGGGAATAAAAAGGAAGCCAGAATTCAGGGAAGTTCCTGGTTGCTGTACCTTGGCTTTACTGAGTTGCAGATTTTCTGTGGTTTTATTTAAGACAGTCTGCTGTGCTTTTCTTGATTGAAGTTTTTCTTTTAAATTGTTTTTCACCCCTTAGGTTATCCTTAGAAACCATCCAATGTTTTTTAGTCAAGCAAATTCGAATCTCATTTTTTGGTAATCCAATGGGTTCTTTTTTATTATTTTTTTATTTTCAGAAGTACATGTTTGCAGTACAGAATGATTGCACTCCTTATGGGGGCTTAGTGCATGTATCTAACACACCTCAATTTTTTTCCCCTTGCCCTCAACCTCCTTTTTATGAGACTTATATATTTAGTTTATAAATTCCTATCAAATTACCAGCCAGACTTTTGATTTCAGTTTAGTGCATGGTGAGAGATATGGGTCTAGGTTTAACCTGGGCATGAAGATAACCATTTTCCCCAGTACCATTTGACAAAGAGGCTGTCTTTCCTGCTGTGAATGTATTTGGCCCCTATGTCAAAGATAAAGTAGCTGAGTGCCTGGAGTTGTTTTTGTATCCTCCATTCTGTTCTATTGATCTGCAGTCTGTTTTGTTGTTTGTTTATCAGCATCATGCTGGTTTTTTTTTTCTCACTGTATCTTGGTAGTGTGACTTAAAATCTAGGATTGTGAGGCCCCCTGCCTTGGCCTTCTTGCCTAGAATTGTTTTTGCTATTCTAGGTCCCTTCTGGTTCTATATGAATTTTAGGATTGCTTTCTCTAGTTCTGTGAAGAATGCTATGGCATTTTGATTGGAATTGCATTAAATATATATGCCAGTTTTGGAAGTATGACCATTTTGACTATACTGGTTCTGCCTCTCTAGGAACAGAGGATATCTTTGCATTTTCTGATGTCCTCTTTGATCTCCTTTTCAGAGAACTACAGTTTACATTGTAGAGGTCTTGTGGAAGGAACTCTTTCCCTAATATTTTTCTCTGTGAGCTTATTATTGGTTTATTATTATTGGAGACTGAATTTTGTATCTTGCTGTGTTACTAAATTTGGTTATTCTAGGAGGTTTAGTTTTGGTGAAGTTTTTAAGGTCTCCTAGGTAGAGGAGCATATCCCCTAAAAATAATTTATACAATCTCATTTCACAAATTCTGCCAGGCTCTTATAGATTGGCTGTTTTTTGATATTTTTTTCTCATTTTTAGTCATCTTTCTTCTTTCTTTTCTCTTTAACCATCCATTCCAACTCAGAATTGTCATTACCTGAGTGAATTGTCTGAGTCTTGCAGGAAATTTCCATCTGTACTGAGAGAAACCACTTACTAGTATTGGCCTGGCAATGTTATAAGTTGACCCACTGGACACAAAGTTGAGAGCTGAGACAAAGAGAAAGCCAAGAACAGGATCAGTTTTACTGTACAGCTGCTTTTAACAACTTCAGCATCTACGCATGACTGAAATTAGAGTCTCCTTCCACTGTTTTCTAATTAAGTAAAAATTTCTCCCTTTATATGTGAGATCAATATATACAAAACTCTGAAGAAAATATTTAGAAATATAATTATGGAATTAGTGGGCAAAATAAGGCAATCATAGCAATCATAGGACTCTGTGAATGCAAGGACGTTAAGCGTCGTCAGTATTATCAAAATCCTCTGCATCCAAAAAGGAATATTTTTAGAATTTACCATGATGTTAAATAAAGCAGGTATGTTTTCCATTATAAATGCTGAATAATCCAGGATGGCAAGCTAAGTGTAAATATTTACATCTCTACTTTAAAGTCTAACTAGAAAGAGTAAAATTTAAAAATCAAAATGAAACCACATCTCCACTGGGAAAAATAACACATACAAAATGTCACTCTGAAAAATTATAGTAGACCAAAATTTCCCACATTAAATGTTTGTAAGTAATAAATACAAAGCATGTAATTTTAAAACATAGAGCAAAATGCATAAGAAAAAAATCTCCTACACAGATTTTTTTTTTTAAAGGAAGTAAAAGCAGAGGGTTTAACATGTAAATTGACATGACTGTTCCCTTGGGAGCCATGGAGGAAGAAGTTTTGTTTTTATGAGCTTAATGTTTAAGGTCTGTGTGGAACTTTGGGCCTGCAAGATGCGGAAACTTGAAACTAAGACACCTGCACAAAATCTAGACCTTCAAAAGACTTTTCCTTTACTAAATGAGTGGTCAGTGGAGAGAAAAATCTACTAATCAGCTTAAACAGGTAACAAGGCAACTTTTCTCTGAATGAGTTCTGAGAAAATAGTTTCATCCGGAAATAGAAAAACCCCAGAACTGTGTCAAACATAAGGGAGTGTTCTGGGAAAACCCAAACAAGGAATTACCATAAGAATTGGTCCTGGGTCACTGATATACTCAGGACCTAGAAGAAACAAATGTGAAACAGATATTGAAAAAGATAAGATGGAGGGAGCATATACATCAGTAAGCTGGCAGGCTAACAGGCATCGGCCGTCACTCCCCTGCATGAAAACATTACCGTTTAGATGCAGCTGCCCCCTCCAAAACTGATGTTGTAGCCATAGAAGACTGGAATACACTGGCTGAAAATATGTCTCTTTGGGATAGGATTACTTTGATCTGGTTATTCTGACATATAGCAGCCACCTGAGACCCCTCTAAAAGCTAGGTAGAAGTTTTTTTGTAAGAAAAACTTGCTTCTGTAAAAGAAATCTCCACTTGTAAGGATGCCTTCTTTCTTTACAAGGAAGATAAGGGTCTAAACCGCTAGAATTTCTTAGCAAAGAAAATATCCGTTTAAATCTGTGTAACAAAATTTACCTTTGTTTAAGGTGTTTCCTAGCCACCTCTCCTATAACCTTTGCCACGTTCTCTTTTGCTGTGTCTTGGGTGTCTGGGTAATACTGGAAGTCTTACCCAGAGCAGTTCATCAAAAAAAAGAAAGAAAAGAAAGAAGAGAGAAGAAAGAAAGAAAGAAAGAAAGAAAGAAAGAAAGAAAGAAAGAAAGAAAGAAAGAAAGAAAGAAAGAATTCAAAGAAATTCAAATGGGAAACGAAGAAGTAAAATTGTTTCCAGTAGTAAATGGCATGAAGCAATGTTTATAAGCCCATAAGAGCTCCACCAACAACAACCTGTTAGACTTACTACATAATAAACAAATGCAGTGAAGTTGAAGGATACAAATCAGCATATGATGAATTGTCTGAAAAAGGAATTTATAAAACCTTTCAGAAAAATCTGCTGTATAAGCTTAGCCAATTAATGGTGCAATATGTAAAGAGACCAAGGAAGAGGCAGGTGAATCCAATATTGCCCAAATGCAACTAATTGGAGACTTGCTGACAAAAGGGTGTCTTGGGTGGCAGCAAGACAGGAGGATCCTCCCACAGCAAGGCAGGAGGAAGAGATTTATATGCTAAGCTAGATGAACGAACCTGTAACCAATTAGGTGCCTGTCTTTCTCAAAGAGAATTAACATTTTAATTACCAGTAGAGACAGTCTAGGCATGGGGTCCATTATGAAACGTTTGACTATTAATGACTTTGTTTATCTCACAGGGCTTGGGATGCATACCAGGGTAAACTGGAACACAAGAAGATGGTGCAGCCTCAGCGGCTGTAGTCTCTACTGAAACAATCCCATACCATGAAAAATAAAATGCTTAGGACTAAATTTACCAAGGAGGTAAAAGATCCTCCTGTACATTGAAAGCTGAAAACACTGATGAAAGAAACTAAGGTAAATACAAATACATGAAAAGATATACTATATTAATGGGTTAGAAGAATTAATAGTGTTAAAATGTTCACACCACCCAAAACGGTTTATAGATTCAGTACAATACCTCACAAAATTCTAATGGTAATTTTCACAGAAATAGAAAAACAATTCTAAAAATCATAAGGAACCGCAGAATATTCTGAGCAGTCAAAGCAATTTTAGCAAAGCAATTCTGCTAGAATTCAATTCTGTTGAGCTTGATTTGGTAAAATTTGTTCCTAAGCAAAAAGAACAATGATCAAACCAACACACTGCCTTATTTCAAAATACATTACAAGCTATAGTAATCAAACTAGAATTGTAATAACATAAACACAAACATATAAACTAAACAGAATAGAATAGAGAATCCAGAAATAATTTCACAAATTTTAAGTAAATCAATCATTTATAAAATCTCCAAAAATGCAACAAGGAAAAGGCAGTATATTCAAAAACTGCCTTTGGTCAAGCAGTATATCTACATTAAAAGAATAAAGTTGTACCTTTTTCCTAAACCATGCAGAAAAATCAATTCAAATTAGATTGAATATTAAAATTTTAAGACCTGTGATTATAAAATTAGTGGATAAAATACAAGGAAAAACTTCTTAATAATGCAACTGGAAGTGATTTTTTATGTGACTCCAAAATCTTAGGAAACAAAGCCAAAAATAGATAAATGAGGTTGCATCAAACTAAAAAACTTCTGAATAGTTAAGGTAGCAATTAAGAGAGCAGAGAGGCAACATAGAGAAGCAGAAAAAATATTTGTAAATGGTGTATCTGATACTAACATATATAAGGAATTTAACTCAACAGCATTAAAATAAGCAATCATAAAACAAGCAATCTGACAAAAAAATGGGCAAAGAATTTGAACATACATTTCTCTAAAAAAGATACACAAATGACCAACAGGTATACTAAACAGATATACTGTATATTCAAATCAATAATCATGAAGGAAATGCATATTAAATTCCCAATGAGATATCATTCATGCCTGTTAAAACAGAGCGTCTCTAGTTGGTGAAGCATAATAAATGTTAGCGAGGATGTGAAGAAAAGGGGAACCTTGTGTAACACTGATGAAAATGTGCACTAATATAGCTATTATGCAAAACAGCAGGGAGGTTTCTCAAAAAATTAAATACAAAATTACCAATATGGTCCAGTTATCCCACTACTAAATACATTTCCAAAGGAAATGAAGTTGATATGTCAAACATTCCCATGTCAGAATACAACTCAGTGGCACAGCAGCTGCCTGACAAGCACAAGGTCCTGAGTTCAATTCCTCATACCAGAAAAATCCCCCATGTTCATTATCCACAGCAGCCTTTGATGGGTGAATGGATAAAAAGTGTAATATATGTATATACAGTGAAATATTATTCGGCCTAAAAAAAGAGAGAAATCCTGTCATTTGTGATGATATAGATAAACCTAGAGGACATTTACTTAAATAAAGTAAGCCACACATAGAAATATAAATGATCTCACTTATATGTAAAATCGAAAAATGCACACTGAAAAATGCGGAGTAAAGTGGTGTTGCCAGGGGCAGGACAAGAGGTAGGGTGGCAAGATGGTGGTCACAAGGCATGAAGTTTCAGTTAAAAGGGGTAAATAAATTTGGGAGACATTATATAGTATGTTGAGTATAGTTCATAATAGTCTTCGTGAATATTGCAAAGATGGTAAATCTTAAACATTTCCCCACAAAAAATTTTAAGTGTGTGAGGTGATATATATGATAATGAGCTCAATTTAATCATATCACAATGTATGCGTGTATCAAATGTCACATTGTACACCATAAAATATATACTTTTCATTTGTTAGTTGTATCTTGGTATTTTTTAATTTCTTAACTTATGTTAGTATATGTTTGCAGTACACAGTGATTATATTCACCCTCGTGCCTTCATACACCATGCACCATTTATTTAATACATGCACCATAGTGGCTGTAACATATGTAACACATCTTAATTATTTTTACTTCCTAATCTCTTCATCTTCCTCCTCCTCCTCCATCTTTTGGCCCCCTTTCCATTTGCAAAATATTTTTCTATTATCTATTTTTTCTATTCTTATTTTCTATTATCTATTTTTTTTTATTTTGCTCCTTATTTATACTTACGATCTCTCATACAAGAGAAACATACAGTATTTAACCATCTGAACTTGATTTATTTCACCTAACATTAGGTCTCAAAAAAGCTCCATTTTCCTTAAAATCATTCAAATTTATCTTCTTTGTGGCAGAGTAGCATTCTACTATGTGTATGTACACTTTATCCATCCACTTGTTGATGAACATATGTTGTAGGGAGCAGCATGATAGCTTCATGGCTGCCGCTCCATCTCTCCCTCCTGTGGGCGTCCAGTGCGTCGGCCTACATTTCCCAGGATCCTCTCGCCCCACCCAGGAAATGACAGTGACCCATCCGTAACTTCCCGCCCCCGCTTCTTTATAAGCCAGGAGCATTGTTCAATAAAACGAGGTTTGATTGGGAAACTTCAACTTGCCTCCGTCTCTCTCTCTTCACCCTGACCCCGCCCTGTTTTCCTTCCTCTAGGGGAAAACTCACGCATTGGTCCGCAGGCCGGATCAATATGTAGGCCATTTCCAAGATTTAGTTATTATGAATTACCCTGCTGAAAACATGGTGTGAGTGTACCACTGTGATATGATGTCTATTCATCTCAGTTGCACATTTTTTGATTGGGTCTTTTATTTTAGAAATCTAACATTCTGAGTATTTTACACATTCTAGGTATTACTCCTCTGTCTGAGGAATAACAGGCAATCTTCCCCATTCTCCAGGTTGTTTCTTCACTGTGTTGGTTCTTTCCTTTGTTGTGCAGAAGTTGTTTAATTTGATTTAATGCCATTTGTTGATACTTGTGTTATTATTTGTGCCATTAGAGTTCTGTTCAGAAATCCCTTGCCAAGGGTTTTATGTATTTTATTTTCTGGAATATATTTTCTGTTTTAACATTTAATATTTCAATTTAATTTTTGTACATGGTGAGTGATATGGGTCTAGATTCAGTCTTCAGCATGTTTGTAGCCAGTTATTCCAGTACCATTTGCTAAAGAGGCTGTCTTTCTTCCAGTGTACAAATTTGGCCTTTTGTCAAAGATCAGAGGGCCAAATTACCTAGAGTTATTTCTGTGTCTTCTATTCTGTTCCACTGATCTCCATGTCTGTCTTTGTACATTATTTTATCACTATAACCTGCAATATAATTGGAAGGGTGGTGTTGTGATGCCTCCTGCTATGCTCTTGTTACCCAAGATTGTTTTTGACACTTTGGGTCTCATCTGTTTCCACATGAATTTTAGAATAATTTTCTTTAGTTCTGTGAAGAATGCTCTTGGTATTTTGATTAGCGTTGCATTTAATCTACATATAAATTTTAGTATTGTGATTATTTGACAACATTGGTTTTGCCTATCCAGGCAAAGGTCATGTCTCCATTTTCTGGTATCCTCTGATATACTTTTTCAGAGTCCTGTAGTTTTGGTTAAAGAAGTCTTTCACTTTTTTGATTAGGGTCATTCCTAATTATTTTTCTTGAAGCCATTGTGAATGATATTGTTTCCTGATTTCTTTTTCTGTGAGTTCATCATTATTATACAGAAACATTGTTCATCGTTGTGTATTGATTTTGAATCCTTCTACCTTGCTGACTTTGGCTATTAATACTAGGAGTTTTTGGTGGAATGTTCTGGGTCTTGTATATAAAGGAGTATGTCATCTGTAAATGAGAATACTCAGGCTTCTTTCTTCCTATACATATCCCCTTTTTTTCTTTCTCTGGCCTGATTGATCTGGCTAAAATTTTAAATACTAAGTAGAAGTGGTGGTAGTAGATTTTTTGTCTTGCTCCTAATTTTAAAGAGAATGCTTTCTTTATTATGATGTTGGCTATTTGTTTGGCAGAAAAAGCTTTTATCAAGTTGAGAGCTGTTCCTTCTATACATATATTTTCTTGAGGGTTTTATCATAAATGTGGAGGGTAGATTTTGTCAAAGACTTTTTCTCCATCTATTGAGATGATTATGTAATTTTTTACTTGCTTCTGTGTATGTACCAGCCTACATGAATTGATTTGTGTATATTTAACTATCTTTGCATCCCTGAGATAAAGCCTACTTGGTCATGATGTAAGATCTTTTTAATGATATGTGGTATTCTGTCTGCCTATATCTTGTTGAGAATTTTTGTGTTCATATTCACTGAAGAGATTGGCCTATAGTTTTCATTTTCATTTGAGTGCTTGTCTCATTTTGAAATTAAGGTAATGCTAACTTCCAGAAATGAGTTTGGATGTACTCCTACACAAGAATGTCCCTGAGGTTTTTGTAGAATTCGACAGAATCCATTTGGCCTTAAGCTTTTCTAAGTCAAGTTACTGCTTTCTCTAACTAATCTTATGGCCTGTAGATTCATAGACTTCTTCCAAATCCATTCCAGAGGTCCCTGTACAGGCTGTACCAACAGTCCAAGCTAAGGAATATCTCTGATTACACTGGCAGATGGAGAAAGTAAACAGACTACTGAACTCTGTCTGGGTTAGACAGCAGAGCAAGAATCAAGCTCTGCACTGGACTTAATGCTAGCACTTTCAGGCCTAGTGCCTTCTAAAAACCATTTGTGACCTGCCTGGCTTCTTGCCACAGAAAGTGGAGCCACCATGTCCCTTCAAGTCTTGATTCAACACTGCTTAAACCTTGCAGGAGATCTATATCTAGCCTGCGTCATCTCCATGATTATCTCTTGCGACTGTCTTGTGCTCAATCACTGTAGTAGAATGACCCCCAGAACCCCTGAACTACAATTGCATAGCTCCTAATTCTGAAAGCAGCTCACTGTTAAACAATTAATCTCTTCCCATAATGGCTCCTGATTAATCACTCTCAAATACTGTGGGTACTGCAGTGATGTTTTGTCGTAACTCAAGCCCATCATAAAGAAGGAATTACTATCCTTTTCCAAACCCCACAGTGTTTTTGCACTTTGCAATAACCCAGGGCTTTTCCTGGGCTACCACTGCTGTTCCATTCCACTGTTCCTTCCTGCTGATAATCTTTTCCAGGCTTTTTGTATGTTTGCAAAGCCAGCCTCCCCACCTCCCCAAGAGCTAGGTTGAGCATGCCAAACTTCTTCCATTTTTTTCCTGTATTATTTTTAGTTTTTACAGTTTCTTTTTGATTTCCAGTTTTCTGGTAGGCTCTTTCCTAATTCCTAGAGCTTTTCTTTTTCTTCTCTTCATAGATGTCATGGGTTCCTGTCCTGGAGAGACTTGTGTTGTACTGCTGAATTTTATACCGCTATCTTCCTTCCTATTAATTATATCTTTGTTACCGTAATAAATCTGGGGGAAAAAAGGAGACCAGGGCACGTGCAATCACAAAACCTAATAAACCACCATGAGCACAATTGAAAATAAGTTATAAACATCAGATTAAACATTTAAAATTTCAGGTAATAGAATTATCTAAAAGTACGTTAAACTATAAACAACAAAAAGGAAATGTGAAAGGAGGAAATAATTATTTTCAACTACTCAGTGTGCTTCAGGCACTATTTTATGCATATTTTATTTCATTTTCAAAACGAAATTATATTTAAGTCTAATTACTGTCCCAATTAAAACTCAAACACAAAATTTAATTAATCTGGCTGAAACCCCAAGCCTCGTAAATAATGGTGCTAAAATGAAAATTCAGACCATCCTTTAAAGAGCAATCCTTTTAATTGTTTTGCTAATAAAACAGCTTATAGGAAAATTGTAACCACTGAAATAGAAAAGCAGGAGGTTGAAGGCCTGTAATGCCTTCATTATTCTGCTTTGATAAGTTTTATACTATTTTGTTTTGTATGAATTCATTGTGTGTGAAGACATGGACAACTACTTAGAAGACAACAACAGACATTATGGTAGCCACTTATGGTCTGTTGTCTTTCTTTGAAATCTGTGTCACATTGTTTTGCTTCTGATCTGCTTTGTTATGTTTTGTTATATTTTGTTTCACTCCCTTTAAAATAAAATTAAAAAATAGATACAGCTGAAGAGAGTGAGTAGACTGTAAGAGAGAAGCTAAAAAATTTCATTGAATGTAAAAAGGATGGAAAAGAATTGAAAATTTTGAAAGACTAAGTTAAGGAACTATAAAAAGAAAGTAATAAACTTCTAATATTAATTTCTGAAGACAGTAATTAAAACAGCATCAAATCAGAATTATAATCAAGAGATTAAAAAATTTCTTTTAAATTTGAAGTTTATCTTTTAAACTGGAATGAATCCTTAGAATAACAATTACAAAAACAAAATAAATTCACATTTATAAGTGTCATAGCAAAATTATATAATACAAAAAGAAAGTGTTAAAAGCAACCTGAAAGAAAAGACAGCACATAAGAACAACAATTAAGAAATCAAAGATTTCTCAAAGACGACACTAGAATAAAATATGGCAACTGTGTAATAAAATAATAAAACTATTGGTCACAAAAATAAAGTGTCAACTTTTAATTTTACTTCTGAACTTTTAGACCAATACAGTCATATATTTGTAAAACAGCATTAAAAAGTTCAATTTCATAAAGAAAAAAAATTAGTGAATAAATAAGGAGTAAAACTTAAGAAGCCATGGATAAGTTTAATAAGTTTAAGAAAAGTAAAGAGATGGTTATCCAAAGAAGTTTGAGTTTCTAGTCATACAGTACTCCAAGTTCACCCCGTGAGCCTTTGCATCCTTGCCCTGAGCTCCCACTTCATAGATGTGGCAGATATATAAAAGGTATGTTTGTCATTTTAAAAAGATAAAAAAAAATTCCATGGACCAGAAACAAGCTCAAACCATAAAATGCAACTGAAGGAAAAGAGAAAGCATGACCACAAGGTAGCAAGTATAGAGTTCCAGAATCTGGACTATATGAGATGTGTTTGAGGAACCACTGAAGCTAAGGCGGTTGAAGTATTTTATGCAAAAAGATGTACGGCAGGAAACTCTGTAGTATTAAAGATTAAAAATCCAGATTTATATTTAATTTGGGTAAGATAAGACTATAAAAATGAAAGAGGAAAAAACAGTCTATTTAATAAACAATGGTGGGAAATTTATGTCTGTTTGAAAAAAATAAAGCTTAATCCATACCAAAGAATAAATATAAGAGAAAAGACAGTGAAAGTTGGAAATCTACCTCACACCAAATATTTATACTATAATGAATGTAAGAAAAATGAAACATTTTTTAAAAGTAAGACTGTTTTTTACAACATGACAATATGGTCTGATAGAAGATATTATGGTTTGTGTGTGGGTATCCCCCAAAAGCCTCATGTAGTCATGGAGATGGCTGAATCTCATGTTCATGATTGTTTCATTATCTAGCACTGGGATTGGCAGTGTGAGTGCTACACCTGCCCATGGGCAGGTAGCCAGCTTAATATATAGGGAGGAAAGGAAACATGTTTTCTCTTTTACCCTGCTTGTTCTTGTCATTTGCAGCTGCCACAAAGAGATGCCCCCAAGCCATGCCACCTGCCTTGGAGTCAGCTGAGCATGGACTGAAACCTCCAAATCTGTAAGTTAAATAAACCTGTCTTTCCTTCACTTTGGGCATCAAGTATTTTGTCTCAGTAATCAGAGAAAACTAACCAAGACAGAAGATAACAGAATAAAAGGAAACTCTGATGTTAAGATGAAAAAAATTTTGTTTAGCCACACAAAAAAAGTAATCTTCCATATTTTACTTTTTTGGGTTTTTTTTGTATTTGTTTTTTGTTTTTTTGGGTTCTGGGAATCAAACTCAGGACTTTGTGCATGCCAGGCAGACTCTGTACCACTGAACTATATCCCAGGCAATCCTCCATATTTTAAAATTCATTATCATCTTATTCATTACAGCTATGCATGCATGAATCTCTACATGTATTTCTATCCTTTCTGTATTAGAGGGAAAAACAAAACATAGGCAAAAGACTAGGCAAAAATATTTGCATTGTACACAATGGAGAAATTGCTATTAGATATATTGTTCAGTAGATAATTTGAGATAGGCAGATCCTGGGGAGTGATATGAGGGAACTTTCTGAACTAGTGAAAATATCCCACATGATAGAGGTTTCCATTTCTCAGATGCATACATCTCTCAAACTGGGCACACACAGCCTGTGGATTTCGCTGTATGTAAATTATGCCTCTATATTTAGTTCTTATCACAGCTATGTGAGAAAAAATACATAGAAAATTAGTGGACACTAAACAGAAGATTTTAGAAGAATTACTAACAATAATGAATTTATAGACAGATGCTAAACTCTATCAATATTTTTTTTAAATTATGTTTTTTCCACAAATTCTCTCATTTATTGTTGATGAATAGATGGGTATAATCTTAGCTAGGAGAGAGATTTCAGAGGGTTTGACAAGAAAATTTAATATGCATAACTACAGTGTTTTACTCCTAGACTTACAGATATATCCTTCAGATAATCTAGCAGGCATGCATAAAAATGCTCCTACACAGACCTTTTCTTGAGCATATTTTTTCTAATATAAATTTTCTGGAAACAAATTTAATGTCTATCAATGGTAAAAAGGATTAAAATACAAAATGATGAACTGTACATCTAAAAACTTTTAAAAGCATTAATTTCATATTTTATATTATATATAATATATATTTACCACAACAAAGTCTAACCTTTATCTATACAATGAATTACTATGCAAACTCTTTTTTTAAAATTTTTTTTATTCAAAGAGAAACAAAAATATGTAAATGGTAGAGATAATACAGAATTTCAAAAAAAAAGATAAGCAGCAAAAACTCACTAGTTGATAAATTACATACTGTCCTCTTAGAAATAGTTGTTCAAGTTACAAAATTAAAGCACACAAAGTAGGTATTCAAACAGTGCGAGTGTAAACAGCTATGCATGCATGAATCTCTACATGTATTTCTATCCTTTCTGTATTAGAGGGAAAAACAAAACATAGCAAGACAAAACAAAACAAATTCCTATAAAAATATGAAAACAAAAAGTCATATAAAACCACAGTACAAGGTGATCTACAATGATTACTGTGTTTTTTCTTATTATTTTCAATAGAATGTCTATATCATCAGGCATAATTGAATATAGCAGTATAATTGAATATAGTAGTACATAACAATATTAGTAAAAATAAAACATTGTAGATGGCATAAAACTTCAAAGGCAGGTAATAATCAAAACAGTAGATATTCTAGTGAATCATGTCATCTTAAGTGCAGTTGCCTATACTTTCAGACTTGATACTATCAATCATAACAGCTTTGAATAAACTCTATCAATACAAAACAGTGATCTAACAGACCAGATTTGATTATGATCAGTCATGGTTAAAACAGTGTAGGTTTTATAGAGCTTTAGATTAAGTTAATAGGAAATTAAGGATGATTACCATACTATATCCTATTATTTTCAGAATTACTGTCTATGCCCTCAAATCTAGTACAGGTAGAATGACTGGAACAGAATATAATACATTTAAGCAGAGTAATGTGAATAACGTGGGTTTTAAATCCTGGTGCACTATTAACAATATAATGTATCAAGGCCATCTATGTTAGAGATTCTAGTTATCCTTCTCTGCCTCATTCCTGCTATGCTATTTTTCTGCCTGTTTGTCTAGTTTTCTCCTTCATTCTATTCCTGCCCCACTCACTGAGGCCTTTCTGCCACTGTTCCTAAAGTCTTGGTAATTTTTTTCTCTCTCTCTACAGTGTCCTTCAGTATTCTCTGTAGGGTTGGATTGGTGATCACAAATTCCCCCAGTTCCTCTTTGTCATGGAAGCATCTTGTTTCTCCATTAATTTCTAGTGAGTTTTGCAGGGTACATTAATCTGGGCTGGAGGTTATTTTCTTTCAGAGCTTGGAATACTTCACTCCAAGCTTTTCTTAATCATGAGCTGCAATCCTGATGGGCTTACCTTTATTGGTAATCTGTTTCTTTTCTCTGATAGCTTTTAATATTCTGTTTTTATATTGAATTTCTGGTATCTTGATTATTATATGTCTGGGTGTAGATCTGTTTTGGTTGTAGGTGGCTGGAGTTTGGTATGCCTCACATAACCAAATGTCATTTTCTTTTCCCATGTTTGGGAAGTTTTCCTTAATTATTTCTGTGAGTAGCCTTTGTAATTCACCTGTATGTATTCCTGCTTCTTCATTCACATTTCTTATTCTTAAATTATAGATTCTCTTGTCATCTTCTAACCTTTGCATTGTTACTGCCTGTTTCCTTGTTATTTTTAAGAGATCTTTCCTTTCATGATCACATATTGCAAACTTATCTTCAAGTTTTGATAGTTTCTTTTAAGGCATTTTGCCAGCTTTCAGTGGAGTTTTTAATTTCCTTGTAGTCTCTTTGACTCTGCTTCATGTATTCTATATTTTCTTTATATTCTTTATCAAATATTTCTCTCCTTTTTTTGTATTCCTCCCTTCTTCCATCTGTATCTTCCTGAGAGATGTTTCCTGAGAGCATTTCTTTTATTACTGTACTCATATCTTGCTTTACCTGATTTAATATTTTGGTTTTGAGCTTGTCTACAAGGTCCCAAAGATATCTCTTAATGTCCATTGAAGCCATGTTTGATGTTGCATGTTTGCTGCCTTCAGTCTCCCTTGTTTTTCCCTCTCCTGGATCAGGGCTCTGAGCGTTCTGGGCTGGGGGCCTCCTCCTGCCTCTCTCTCCTGTCCTGGCCCTGGCTTCCTTCACACAGGTTGTAGTGCAGGTCCCAGCCCCCTTCCCTGTTGGCCACGTTTCCTCTGAAGCATGCTGGCAAGGGAGCTCTGCCCTCTCCTGACTGCTCTTGTCACTGAGGTGTAAGCAGTGGCTGCATATGCCTGCCCCTCCCCACCGGGCCAGCCAAACTTCAGGTGCCTTCACCAGGTTAGTGCATGCTAGGTGCAAGGAATCGATTTGGGGCAGCTCATTGGATCCCGGCCAGGGGTGCGGCCCAGTCCAAGCAAATCCCATGAATCTGCTCTGAGGAAGGAGCAACCAACCAAAGTCACTGCCACTCCCAGTTCAGGCCCTCCTGCCCGATTCCAACATGTTGCCCATTTGGTTGCACCCTTCCTGGGGCGGGGGGGGGGTGTCTCATTCCCAGCACTGACTGTGGATTAATGAAGTTCACTTAGCCGGCTCCGCTCTCTGTTGGGCTCACCAACCCTCAACCTCAGCGCTGCTGTGCTTCCTGTGAGTGGTGGCAGATACGAGTTTGGGTGGCTCTGCCAGCCAGCGCAGATTCAAGCTGGTGCAAATTCAGGCCAGCACAAACTTGGCAAGTCACCACAAAAATGCTGTGTCCTGTCATTTTTAGCTGTTCCAGTTATAGTCCCAACATATTTGACGAGTTTTTTTTTACATTTTAATTTCTTCCTGTGTCAAGAGGATCCATCTCCCTCTGTCTGGGTCTCTCCAGGGTATTTTATTCTGACATATGAGTTGTTTCTCCCAGGAGGCTTTGTATTTTGTTGCTCACTGGTCAACCATTTTGACTTATTTCCTATGCAAACTCTTAAAATAGTATGATAGATGCATATGTAGATTTTAAAATATTTTACTTTATTAAATAGGTATACTTTTCAATACATATGTATTTGCATGTATATATAACTGTACAAAAATGGAAAAATTCCAGTGTGAGACATGCTAAGTTGCAACAATGATTACTTGTATGAGCTTATAGAAAAATTTTAACTTCATATATCATTAAATTGTCAAATAAAAAGACTGAGATTGTAACCAATTTAAAATTAGAATACAGACTTTAAGTCATATTACCACATTTTCAAGAAGTCCTAAAAAAAAAGAAATATTATATTCATGAAGCTTCTAGAGGCTGCAACTATATACATAATTTAAGATGCGGTGAAACAATAATTTTTATAAATGTGGGAGTGTTTGGCCTGTTCAGACAAAATTGGGCATTAAACCAGTGTAACCACAAGGACTCTTCTTTATAACTGTGTTTTAATACAAAATAGACTAAGTCAAATTTCTTATGGGAAAATGGCATGATTCAGGTAAGGGGCAGGGAAGGGGTTCTGTCCTGTGTGCACAGCAAACACTTCCATATGTGATGGACATAGCTCTCTCTTCAGAGTGATCCTGCACAACCACTATACCCCTGCGTTTGTGCACTCTGAGCTTCACTGGTCCTCCACTCCAAGACTTCAGTTTATTTTATCCTATTGTAAGTGCATGTATTCAACCTGCTCCCAGAAGAACTAGCAGGAATCAGATTCTGATGGTAAAGTCTTTCCCATCCTTTAATCTAAATTGGTCTAAGTTGATTCTCCAGGGTAGTTTCTTTGGAGCTTATGCCAGTTCACAGTAGATGAAGGCATCATCTCATGGAAAAAAAAAAAAAGCAGCTGCGTGAAAGGTACCAAAAAGCAGACTCCTAGGATCTCTCAAGATTGTGTTAGGTCTAAGGTTCAGGGTTATGGATGGTTTCAAAAATGCAGTATCTTCCATAATTTTACATGGCATCTTCATAGTCCATATCTGTGACATTTGCCTTTCTCAGCCTGGAATAGATGTCTGGGAAGACCTGGAAGCAAAAGTAACAGGCTGAAGACAAGGAGAGCACACCCACTACCTGTCCTCTCCCAGTTAGCCTGTGAGCATTTCGTCATGGCACATCACACCAAAAAAGAGCCTCTTAAAAAGGGCTGTGGCTTTCCACCCATATTTGCAGGGCTCTATAATTCACTGGAGGTCACTGAGGTGCTCTTGATGTCTGCAAACTGACACAACAAGGCCTCCCTTATTTTTATAGGTAATCGTTGGGCAGTCCTAGGGGCTGTCATTTATTAATCAGGATAAAAATTCATAAACTAAATTTAGCAAGTCACTGGAATTTTCCCAGGACTTGAGTTCTACCTAGAGACATTGGGTTCCCATACTATACTAGACAAGACTGAAAATCACCTACTATTAGTGTGGACATGTACAGAGTTGGAATACCTGCAGTTTTTCAGAAAGTATTTTTGTATCATTAGCAATATCATGAGTTTTTCAAAGTTGACACATAACATAAATCATTAAGTTAGCTTTGTTTAACATTTAGTTTGCTGTGCATTATTGTGTTAACCTTATGATACTAAGTGACAGATACATGATTCAATGGTATTTTGTAGTAAGCATTTTCAAATAAGCAAACTTTTTAAACTAGGTATGAATTGCGACTGAAATACAAATATCTGTACACCCACAGCTCAAGCCAAGGTACATGTGAACCTCCCAAATTCCCTTGTACAGTTATTTGTTATTGCTATGATTAAATGTTTTTACCTCCATTGTGTTGGTACATAAGGGACCTTGAGATTTTTTTCTTTTCCTACGTGGCTATAATTTAAGAAGCTACAGAACCATTCCTTAGAGGATGCAGAGAGAGTGCATGAAGAAAAGAACAGTGGGGGTCCTGCTTACCTTATTCTCCATGTGTGTCCCCATGCCTTGAGCTGAGGAAGAAAAAGGAAAAGTTGTGAGATTCCACTTACAATGGTCTTTCATTAAACTCCTGTTGATATAAGCTTCCTTTCCTACGTATTTCCCACGGATTGATTTCCAACTTATAACCTGTGTTGCCCTTCTATCACAAATATGGTTATCTTTAATATCCAGGAGGAAAAAATTGGTAGCCTGGGGTGGATGAGTAAGTAGCCACTCCTCTCACTTTTCCCCCTCCAGGCTCAGCATAGACAACACCTTTTTACCTCTCAGCTTTTCTGAGCCTGCCATGTGTAAGGTGACAACTAGGACAACTCGGCAGCTGTGATGGGGTGCTGTAGGAGTAAGTAGGGCTAAGCTAGAAGGATAAGCGGAGGCCACCATCTCCAGGGCTGTTATCTGCCTAGGAACTGGGGCACAAAATAGGTCAAGCCAGCATAAGCATTGGGCTGTACTTGAGGCCATGAGGCACTTCCAGACCAAAGGTCAGCCTTTGGGCTGGCAGAAATTCAGATAGTCAGCTCCAAAAGCAGAAGCAGCTGCTTTGAGTAGCACTGTCAGATAGCCGTACACAACCACAGATTATTCTCTCATGCTGTGACTGATGCAGCTCTTGATGTTCTGGGAAGAAAGGGCTGCAAGAGTGAGAAAATAAGGAAAAGAGACTAAAGTTCAGGTCAGGTGCCCTCTCTGTCCTGATAGGAAGAAAACACCCCTCTCATTGTAGGGGTGTTTATTTATACATTTAGCAACTTAGTGCCACATGACACCCTGTTGCCTAGTGATCTTCATGCATGGCAACATAAGGGATTGATGTTTGGGGTCCTGGAGTTGCTAGTTTTTGCGATTTGCCCCGGACAGCCTTTGTTCTCCCACCTGACTACCCAACCATCCCCTC
The DNA here is from genome assembly GCA_004027455.1 of Hydrochoerus hydrochaeris. Taxonomy (NCBI): domain Eukaryota; kingdom Metazoa; phylum Chordata; class Mammalia; order Rodentia; family Hydrochaeridae; genus Hydrochoerus; species Hydrochoerus hydrochaeris. The sequence goes on from PVLA01002415.1 coordinate 184,881, forward strand.
TCACCTGGCAGATGTGATTGAATTACAGCTCTTGTATCCAGGAAAGGCAAAAGTTAGAGACAAATTTGCATTACTCCATGTCTTACCTATTACTGGTTTTAGCTCCTGATGGTTATGGTACACCAGTGAATAAACCTTATCCCCACTTACAATATTTGCTACAAAAGAAAAAAGGAGATATTATGGCACAGTCTCCTCTTCTTGTCATTCCAGTTACTCCATCCCTATCATAACTATGGAAGCAGATGAGTCATTCATGTGCAAAGGAAGTTGAGGCACAGCAGGATCAAGGTTGGCTAGAACACGTCATCCCACTATCTGGCTTGCTGTACCAACTTTGACCCAGGTTGTTGGAAAGACTCACCATTTTCATAAAAAGGCTGTAGCTGCATTGAATCAGGTGAGTTGAGATAGTTAGATTGTTGGGTTATAGGGCTGACAGTTTTCCTGCAAATACAGAAACAGAGCTTATCTATCTGGTGTAGCCTCCAGATATCCCAGATATCACCATTTGAGATTACAAAATAGTGGAGAGAAACCTGTTGGGGTTCTGAGCAGAATATCAATTAATGGGAACTTGGAGGCACAGCTGTATGGTACAAGCCATGACACCCTGTGTGGACTGTAAGGAGCACTTCACAGCCACTGTACTCTATTTCTTACACAAATACAAAGTCTTTGCAGGTGGTTCACTGTAACACTGACCATACCTGAAATAGTCCTATTGACATCATAAGGGCTCAGGGAATATACTAAATAAAGACATGGAAAACAGGTGACTGGCCAGAATAAGTAACTCAAAGAAGCAACAGGAGAAAATATGGCCATGCATGTGATCACTGAAAGTGACTCGGAAAAAAAATATCTGTTTATTGTTGGCATAAGCAATAACAGAATAAAAAATATATCGACTAAACAATGCTATCCATAGATGAAAATATTTTAAAATATTTTCCTCCTGAAAACTTCTAAAGAATTTCATCAACAATTTTTTGGCATGTTTGTTATTCTGTCTTGCATTACAGAAATAGGTATATATTTTACTTTCCCTGATATATTTAAGATTCTCAATGTCTTTCCACATATCAAAACTTCTCAGCAGTCAAAAAAATAATTTAAAACCTCCAGATATTGGCTGACTTCTTGAATGAATGAATGGCCCTTGCCAAGCAATGAAACTTTCTTATTCTGTAGATGTGTTAAGAGGAATTAATAGAGAAAACAGTAAAATGCTTTAAAGTAATTACTTATTATATGAAATCTAACAGAAGAAAAACAGAAAGTGAACTTTCAAAGTTGCCAACGGGAAAACTCAGAAGTTAGTTTTAGGTATGGTAAGACAGGACAAAAGCTTGTGACAGAGGACAACTCAAATTTTTAAAAATAGATTTTTCTGCATTATTGACACAAATGGAGGAAGGAGAGACCTCACCTGACCGGATCCTCAGCTGAGCGTCTTCCTATAAGGCAAACAAATGAGTGTGCATTTTAGCAAGGAAGCTGTGCCTCTCAGTGCTTCCATATTGCCCTTTCCCAGGGATGTGCCCACCCCAGGATGCCCATTGTAGATATCAACATAGCCCAGAGGAGATCCCAGCTATCAGTGACAGTCTCCATTTCACACATGAGGAGATGCAGGCCTGCACAGTTAAAGAGACTTCCTCACATACAGTAAGTACCAGAGCCAGGACTTGAGCCAACTCACTGAACACTTGTTTTGGGTTTTGTGTCCACACCTGCCCAAAGTTCTTCAGAATAGGTAATGCCATAGACATGTTATACTTGGGAGAAATACCCACAGGTGCTGGTAAGGTTTGGAATTTAAATAAGAATCTCATATTGTTCTTTCTTGCCCCATCTCCAACTTGCTCAGTGGAGATCAGAAGACCAAGGTTAAATATACATATCCATATGGAAGCACCAGTTGTGATAAAGCAGGAATTGGAATCATTGGAATTCATAAGAGAGTAACTGCAGGCTGTGTGATCAGGTGAAACCTTCCAGACAAAATGACATTTCCACTGAGAAGTGAAAAGCAGTGATTAAAATCTGAAAAGGCAATGACAACACCCTAAGGCAGTGATCACAGACCTTTTAGAGCTGTCACTCATCAAAACAGTCAAAGCCACCACTGCCCTAAGCTGAGTAAGACTTGATGGACTGACTTCAGAACCAGGAAAAAGGTTGAGCCCCTAAACACTTTTCTAATGACTGTTTTAAATAGTTACATTTTTGCACCAAAATGAAATCACAGAAGAACAAGCTGTCAGCTAAACCTGAACTGAAGACACATGAAAGACAAAGAACTTTACTGCAATATTTCATGACTGCAGTAAAAAACTAGGGGAAGGAATAGAGAGTAGACCCACAGATAAGGTGGAGAAAAGCATATATTTATCCTTTGTAGTATACACACCACAAAGCCAGTCTGTTTCAGTGAAATCAGAGGTTACAGTAACAAAACAGCAATCTCTGTAAACACTGACCTAATCTTCTCTTGAGGCAGTAGCCAAACAGCAGGGCCATAAAAATGATGGGAGCAAAGCTGACAAGCAGCCCTTCCACAACACCTGAAGTAAGGTGATCACTTCTGTTCCCGTCAGGCACTGAGGGGAGAGACTTGTGTGAGTTGTAAGGAAGAGATTGGAGTCTAGAGAGCAGAAAGTGTGTGCTCTTTCTGGGAGGGATTCACAATACCCTTTTGCTTTTACCTGGGAAAAATTCTTTGCCAAGAACACTTTTTATGGATTCACACTCAATAACCATACAAAATACCAAAATAAGACAAGAAAGGATACCAGCAGGACTACCTATTACCAAGCCTAATAAAATGCTGGAAAAGTCTCTTCTAATCCTAGAACTATTTTATAATATAATAATGGGAAAATTATAGCTGGAGTGAAGGCCTTGATGACAAATCTTGCTATACTCTGAATTCATTCAACTTGGAATTTAACAAACACTCTCTCTTGTATTTGAAATTATGAATCATGAGGATTTAGAAACATACTTTGACTCATAAAAAAAGTAATGGAAGAGGGGAGGCAATTTTCCACTTAGCTCAGAGTATTTACTCTAATGTAGGGATTTACTTGTATAGTTAGGGACCTACAACTTCCTCACATTGATGTTGAAGCAGGGCACAGAGCCCCCAATCCTCCATGCCTCTCAGATGCATTGCCCATGATAGCACCACATGTAGAAACCCATCTTTGGCAGCACCACACCAGAAACCCTGTTAAGTCAAAGAAACTCTTGCAAGAAGCTGGGAAGAGACCAATACAGTCCCACATCTTGAGCTCTACCTGTGACATTGAGTGCTACAGCCTCACTGCGCTGGGCCCCCAGGCCATTATCAGCCTCACAGAAGTAGTTTCCAGAATGTTCTGTAGTCAGGCTGAGGTTGAAAAACACTCCTCCTCCAGAGGGGGCCGAGCTGTTCTTCAAGATGACATCCTCATGATAAAGCCGGTACAGGATGGGGGGAGAGCCTCTCAGGGCCTCACAGTGAAACTCCACTGTGTCCCCAACCACAGTGTAGGCCATGGGGGCCCCGAGGGTAAGGAAGGGGCGGGACACTGGACCTGGGAAGACAGTGAGCTATCAGAGAGGAGTCTCTGAAGATACAGTAACCCCACAGTCTCTGCATGTCCTGAGACTCAGTCAGACTGAACTTCCTCAAGGTAACCCTGAGCAATGTGGATGAGATGTGCTGCCCATACTGTGGGCAATGGAACTTTTTTTTTTTTTTTGGTACTGGAAATCGAACTCACAACTTCACACTTGCCAAGCAGGCACTTGGCCACTGAACTCTATCCCCAGCCCTGGAACTTACTTTTGAAAGTGATGTTGATCAACCCACTGAGGCTGGGGCCATGGCCATTGTCTGCTGCACAGTAGTATTGGTCAGCATCCGTCTGCCGCACTGAAGTGATCTCAAATTCTGCTACCAGTGAACGCTGGGTCTTTGTTCCCAGGTTTAAACCCCGAGCACCTTTGTACCAGAAGAAGGTGATGTCTCCAGTGCCACTAGCAACTGAACAGATTAAGACCAGCTTTTCTCCCTCCATCACCCACCTTACTGGGGGCTGGGTCTCCAAGCTCACATCGGAGACAGGGATACCTGAAGGAACACAAGATAATGTGAGGTGCCTTGGAGAAGGGAGGTTTTTCAGGGACAAGGACAAAGCCTGGTGTCCTGAAAGCAAAAGTTGATGATTTATATAATTTAAGTTGAGGGTGGGGCTCTGCTTAGTTGGAATCAGTTTTGGTCGGATCGATGAGAACAGGATAAGAAAAACAACATCACAATAGCATGGAGAATATGGCATCAACCTCTTCCCTAAAACAACATAACTCCCATTCTCTTGACTCTCACACTTCCCTTGTTCAAATACAATAGTATAATGATTAAAGTCTAAATTGTAAATCAAAATGCCTGTGTGTGAAAATTGGTCCCAATATTTGTCATGTATGCTTGATCAAATTATTTCTCTGAGACTCAGTTTCCCACCTATGAATAACAAAGGTAGCAATAGTCATGTTCTAGGGTCCAGGGGTTTGATGGAGCACATCGGTGAAGCACGGAAACAGCACCTGGTGTGTATGAGCTGTGCAAGCTGTTTGCACTGGTAGACAAGGGTTCATTTTCATCAGTGTTGAGTGTTTAGCAAAGCTGATACTGTGCGGCCTTCTGGGGATATTAAACATGGGATCTTTATAGAAGAAGGTGTCAGAAGTGCCAACTCTGTCATGGAATAAGATAGCTCAGAATAACAAAACACTATCTGCATTCTATCTTTCAAAATCAAACCCATTCCAATACTTTGTTCCACACCCTTTTTCCACAAAGCCTTTCTTGCAATGCTGAGCTTAAATCTGGAATCCCCTCTCTATTTCCATCATCCAAGATGGGTAGCAGATGTCATGTTTTACTCTCCTCTCCCCTGCTCCAACTCTGAAAAAGCACCTCCTTCAGCACTCACTCTGCACATGTATCTGAACACTCGGGCTCGTTTTTGTGACGCTGGGGGTCATTATCTTTGCCTGGCACCAGTAGGACCCGGAATCTTTGCTCCACACAGCTGGGATCTGGAGCTCTTGGGAGGTCCTGCAGTCAGACCCCAGCATCTGGTTATCTCTGAAGAAGCAGAACTGGTTCTGGACATCTGGTTTCTGTGGAGGGAGCCGCATCTCACAGGTCAGGATCATTGAGTTCCCCTCTATGGGCTGGGAGGGCCTGGCTCTCAGTACAGGACGTGGAAGTGGCTCTAGAGAAGATTGAACACAAAGTCCAGGCCAATGAGGTTCAAAGTTCATGATAATAAGCATTTTGTTTTCTTGCATCTGGACACACAAATATCCCCCCCATCCCCTCCCCACAAGTGGCCCATGGGCCTCCCTTTGCTATGAGCCTGCTCATCCGGGCACATCCTGTCTCTCCGCAGCAGCATTGACTTTAGCAGGCAACTTTTACCTGGGACTTGCTCTTATTCAATAGTTTGACTTTTCTGTCCTTGAACTAAAAACCTCTTTCTTGAAAGCAGCACAGGGATATCAAAGGAGGTTGCTAGAGTTACATTAGAGATAACGAAGCTTGAAATTTTGTAAAAATCAATACTTTTCTTGCAACCTTGTTGTAAACCATATTGGTTATTTGCTTCTGTTGCCTTTTCCTCTGATATCTCAGACCCATTCTATCTCTTGAAAACAGAACATGGGACCTGGAGGGTCAGTCAGTGTGAGAATAACACAGAGGGACTTGACCCTTTCTCTATTGACTGTCCTGTCTCCTCTACTGCTGTTTATATTGGAAGAAACAGAGCACGCTTGCCTGGAAATGCCCTGGACCCACCATCTGCAGAGCCCAGGTCTTGAAGTGGAACATCTATGGGAGCCATTATGCAAGAAGCAAATTCACTTCACATCTGAAGCCTTAAGGATGTATCCCTAGAGGCCTAGATCTCTTCTTAGAGTCGCAGAAGCCCATGAAATGTTATGAACCTTGATAGCACTGGCTCTGTGGGCATTTGTTTATCTAAACCTTAGAGCCTTTGACATTGGGAAATTTTAACACTTCCCCTAAAAGTAATCTCTTTCTTTCATTCATCAGATAAAATACCACATGCTCTAGATCACTGAGGGGCAAGTCCAGAACAGTATCTGAAATCTCCAAGCCTTACTACTGTTGGACAGCTTTTCCCTGGTTCTTCTATCCATGGTTGCCAAGTTGTTCTATTTGTCTCCAGAGCATAAAATACTGCATATTTTCTGTTTTTAGAAAATGGTGGTTCCTAAAGGACTGGTGAGCAGCACAACTTTGAAGCTGAGCAAAGATAGAGTTCTTTAAATGCACTCAGGCATAGAGTCATCTGGCCAGGCAGGGGAAGGCTGGGGTAGAAAGCCATACATGCTAACTGCAAGAGTCTGGTGCGCAGTCCTACAGTTCAGGGTTTGTTTCAGATAATTCTCAGGTGACAAAGATAAACTTAAAAAAAAATACTTGAAACTTGTATTTCCTTTATGTGGCTTTGGGTTTCTACTTAGGCTAGGATAGGGCATCTGGGCTTTGGGGTGAGCAAGAGACAAGCACTGGCTGGACATGAAATGAACAGAGGCTGAAGAACCAGAAGGCTGGGTTGTTTCTAACCACTCCAGCTGTAAGAATTCCTGATCCGTGCTCTTGGGGAGGCAACAGAGTCCCTTTTAACCTTGTGGTTAATATTTTGTGCACAAAAGAGCAACTCTCACCTGTATTAGATTTAAGCATGCTTTGGGGAAAATTCTTTGTGGTGGGAAAATTTCCTAATTTCCTCCTCTGGGAAAGGTAAGATTTTGAAACAAAATCAGAATAGTGAAGTAAGTTTATCTAAATCAGAGCATGAAAAAGAAAACCTGATGAAGTAACAGAATGGAGTGAAAACAGGCAGGAGGCTCAGGGTCTTGGGGCCTTTATGGGAGGAAAGACAGAGACTCTCCTAACATGGTTCTTCAGCACCCTTGGCCTTCCTTTGTGCAAATGGCATTTCTCTCCCTACACTGAATCTAGAAATAAGACTACTGGAGAAGATCACATTAAGATGCAGTGAGCAGACATGAGCTGAAGCATCCAGGGCCCAGGGGAGCCACCGATGTCTGTTCACCTTAGTAACAGTCCCTGGATGGGTCCCAGACAGGCAGAGGCTGCCGAGACAGTCAGTCGTCTATGGGCTTCCCATGCCAAGCTGAGTGACAGATACTCACAGACTGAGGAAGAAAGGGCAGTGCAACTCACCAGCAGGTTCACAGGGCAGAGCTGGAAGAGAGACCAACAGATGTCAGAGCAGGGCAGGAGGTCCCACAGTCTCACAGTCACATAGTGTAACTTGTCTCAGGAAGCCTTTTCCAGAAAGCTGCTGTCCTTCCTCGGTGCTGCCCCCGTGCCTCTACCTTCTTTCTTCCTGTGCTTTCCCTCTCCTTCTCTCCTTTCTGTCATCTTCTTCCTTCCTTCTTTTCTTCCTTCCTTCCTCCCTTTTTTCTCTACTCCTTCTCCCATATTTCATAACATCCACCCTCAAAAAATGGTTATTTTCATGATCATAAAGTAACTTCCAATAACTTTATTCACCTATGAAAAGGAGATAGTGATTTTGTCCTTACCAACCCAGAATCTCTCTCATCAAGACCCTTGTTTCCATCCCCACTTGCTCTTCTCAAAAGTTTTGGTGATCTAGCTCTGAACTTTAACCTCATTTACAGTAACAGAGTCAGGTCAAAAGTGGGAAGGGTCCGTCTCATGTTCAAGGCATGAGGTCTGTGGTTTACCAGCTTTAAGTCAGAGGAAGTTTAGGTCTGGAGAAAGAATGCGCATTTCTTCAGGAATTCTCTCCTAGCTCAAGGACTTGACCATAATATGGCAAAATGGTCAAGAAGGGAAAATTCTGGAGAAAATGTAGGCTTTGAAACAAAGTGGCAGAGTTGATCTTTACTCTTCCACTTGCAAGCTGTATGACCCTGAAAAAAAAAAATACTCTTCCTTTCTGTTTTAATTTCTTTTTCTGTAAAATGGAGTACCTACTTACAGAGCTTTTTTGAGGATTAAATTGGTTGATATCCATAAAGTACCGAGAATCACGTCCAATACATATGCTTAGCATCCAAAAAACATTGTTTCATTATTATCTTTGTTATATGCAAAGAGATGCTCACTTTTTAAAATTAAATACTATCAATAGTATTTCAAGTAGGAGGAGGGAATCAATGGAGGAGAGATGAAAATGATGCTTTATTTGTTTATCCATTTGAAAAAGTTTTGAGTGCTTACCACATGCAGACATTGTGCATGGCACAGTACTACACAAGTGAATAGGGACATCAGTCCTTGACATCAAGGAATTTACACTATGATGAGAGAGATTCAACTTTAAAACAAAGAAAGCATCTCCCATGATTTCAGAGAGTGATTGGGGCTATAAGAAAAATAAAACACAAAACATTTTTTTCAGTACAGGGTACCACCCCAGAAGTGCTCTATCACTAAGCTATGTCTTTTGCCCTTTATATTTATTTTTGTGCCACTGACTCTAGCTAAAACAGAAAATTAAGTTGTAGGGTTTAGATAGTTTTGACTACTTAGATAAATTCCAATTTAGTAAAAGTTGGAATTATACCTGGATTAAATCAGATAGAAAGTTTTTCGAATACTTGAGAAAGAGCATCTCTGGTAGAGATAGCAGCAAGTGCAAAGACCCTAGAGGGCATGAGCTCATCTGAGGAGAATGAGCTTTCTGCTAGCAAGATGGGGGAGAGGTAGATGCTGGTGTGCAGAGGGAGACAGGAGCCAGTCACGGGCATCTTTGTGGACTTGATAACAGAGTGGGATTTCATACTAGATGTCAAGAAGACATGGACAGTTCTGATTTAATTTACATCTGTAAGATCCCTCTTCCACTGAAGAAAACAAGCTATAGAAGTACAAAATAAGTAGGGTTAATACTTGTGGGAATTTAGGAGAGTAGAGACAATGGTTCAGGTTAAACTACACTGGTGATGGGAAGTGATCAGATTTTACCATAAACTTTAAAGCAGAATCAATGGGAATTGCTTATGGGTTAGGCAGAAAGTAAAAAAGAAGAAAAAGAAAGAAGGAGCAGAGGAGAGAGAGACAGAGACAGAGACAGAGACAGAGGCAGAGGCAGAGGCAGAGACAGAGACAGAGTGTATTACCCATATGTTTTGATCACAGCAACCAGAAAAAATATTAATGATGTCTAGTGAAATGTGGAAGTTGTTGGGAAAAATAGGTTAAACTTTGTGGTGTTAGGGGAGGAGGTGAAAATCAAGAACTCTGTTTGGGTTTAAGACATCTGTTAGACACCTAAATGACCACTGAATATATGAAACGTGTTCTAAAAAGAGATCAAAGCTGGAGAAATAAGCTTTAGTTTAGGTTTGAAGTGGCACATCAGATGACAAAACAATGTGACTTGGGGAAGGGAGTACAGAGGAAGAAGAGTAGTGTGTCAACCTTGGGAAACGCCACCATTCTGAAGTCAGTAAAGGTTCTAGCAAAGATGCTGAAGCGCAGCAGGTACCGTACTAAGTTGGAAAGAAAACTAGCAGGACCTGGTATGCTGGGAGCCATGTGAAATCTTGGTTCCAGGAGTGATCAACTGCTTTGTGTGTCCCTAGGAAGTTAAATAAATGTGAAACAGAAAGTGAGCTCCAGATAACACCACATAGAAGTGATGGATGATATCCAAAAAAGCAGGTTTAGCAAAGTGGAGGGACAAAAGTGGGTTGAAATGAGTTTGAGAAAGAATAAAGAAGGATGGGGACCCAGAATAATTCAGTAGCTGCCAGGGGTTAGGAACAGGAAAAAATTTGGCCATAAAAGATGAAGAACATAAAAAAAAATACAACTTCTAAAAGATGGAGAACATGAGGGCATATTGAAAGTTATAGAGATGTTCTGTATTTTGATTGTGCTGATGGTCACATGACTATAAACCTCTGTCAAAAATAACAATGTTCTAAAACAATGAGTTGTAATGTAATTTAAGATGAAGTTTTCAAAAACAAAGGATGGAAGGAAGTGAAACAAGGGCGATAAGTCACTGAAAACTTAGTAGAGGGAGACAGAGCAATGGTGCAATGAACTAAGAGACCATAATGACATGTGCTATTATTTTAAGATTAAAGATATTATAGGGAGCTGGACATGGTGGCACATGCCAGGAGGCTAAGGTAGAAGAAAGGTCAAAAGTTTGAGCCCAGGCAGGGAACCTGAGTGACCTAGCAAGTCCTGTGTCTCAAAATTAAGGTAAGGTTGGGGTTTCAGCTCAGTGTGAAGGCCCTGGGTTCAATCCCCTGTACTACAGAAAAAAAAAATCACAATATATTTGTATTTTATAGGAGCAATCTAGAATGGAAAAACATTTTAATAATGGAAGATTTTTGAGAAAAGAGTCTTGGATGCAATTCACAAGTAGAGAGTCCTGTGTTCTACAGACACAATATATTCATGACCCTGGGAGAAAACGCAGAGGATGAATTCAGAGGTGGGTGAGTTGGTAGATATGGCAGGAGAAATATGAAGACATTTTCTCCTAGTTGCTTTTATATATCAGTGAAATATGAAGCAACACAATAAATTGAGAGTAAAAAGGGATATGCTTGAAGAGAAAGGAAAAGACGTGAAATAGTAGTCATCATGAGTGGGAACACAGGACTGTAAAAGCATAGGAGGGTTACCTGGCAGTGCTGATGGTCACTTGAGATTTGGGACCTCATGGTAAATGGAGACAGATCAACAAGGATGTACCTTTTATTTAAAATCCTGCAGCTCGAGCGTAGGTGAAGACACATAGAAAAATGTGTTGATCAGGACAGTGCAATGGAGAAGAGGAGAAAAAGGAGGTTGGGATACTGAATTATACAATCTAAGCTGAGTACTGTGATGAGTAGGTACATAAGGTAAAACATTTTGATCATGGAACGGTAATCCTGAGGAGCTGAAGACATGTTAGAGAGAGAGTGCCACAGAAAGAGAGCTAGAGATATAACGAAGTGGAGACAGTTGCTGAAAACAAAGACTGATAAATTCTAAGATGTGACCATAGGAGTGAGAACTCTGTGGATAGAAGGACGTAATATTGGCCAGTAAGGTAAACTCTTACAACTGGAGACCACACTGACAAGTGAAATAAGTCAGAGCCACGTGTGTAAGCATCATTTTTGTTTCACTAGTGTGAGAAGATGAATGAGTATTAAGATCCAAAGTATACAATAGATATTGTGAATTGGGAAGAAACTGTTCAAAGGGAAAGAAAAACTGTGATAAGCGAAAGGAACAAGGAAGAAAGCAAAATATATATATATATATATATATATATATATATATATATATATATAAACAAGATGGTTAAGATAGTTATGCTGCTTGTTTTTCTTAGTTCACTGAAAAGAAAGGTTTGTTCTAATATTGTTTGGATAATATTTCATTCCTATATCTTGCACTCTGAGTAACTACTTTGAAGATAACAATATTCAACATATTTGTTATTGTTACTCTATTATTTTGCATTGAAGTTCTTTTTTTTCTCTTTAATATAAAAAAGAACAAGGAAATGAGAGGCCAATTTGTTATACGGAGTGGGGAGGGGCAGTTAAAAACACCAAAACAAATCAAATACAGACAAAACAAATCGAAACAGATCAAATACAGAATTGATGGTGAAAGGAAGAGTCAGTGAGCAGTTGTCAGGAGATAAAAGCTGAAGTGATTGTTTTCTTTAAAAATCTGGCTTTCTGTTAGTGTATCTACCACTTTCTGCCCGACTCGGCTAGAGGTGGAGGTCTGAGCATCCCTGAGCACTGCAGCCTGAAATTCAGTCCCAGCAGTGCCCCCAGCTCTTCAGGAAGCGAGCCCAGGATGATGACATCCCACTGCCCACTCACAGTTGCCCAACTCACCACAGATCAGCAGCAAGAACCCCAGCAGCATGAGGGAGAGGTGAGGATGGTGAAGGAAGACGCTTCTCATCAGCAGTGTAATTCGCCTCAGACTCAAGCCGGCACAGGTCACAGGAGGTTTGAGGAAGTCAGGATCGGAAGTTCCCTTCTGCACACATTTATAGAAATAGAAGAAAGAAGAACCCTCACAACTCTCACTATTTCTATTTTCCCTCCAGTGGAGGATGAGAAAATTAAAGGTCTCCCTTTTCTTAATGTGATTTAATTTTACAATTTAGATATGAACATACCCAAATATGAGGACCCTCTTCAAGAATTCAGGTATGGAAGATGAGATTTTCCAAACACATTTTCTGAGTTTGATGAGACTAATCAGGCTATTGTCCTGTTGAAATTTGAATGTTTATTTCATCTTTGAGAAGGTTGTCTCCTCCACTGCCTAACGAACACATCCTTCTTTCTATGCAGGGCCCACTGTAGTCACATTATGCAGACTTGTGATGCCAGGGATTGATGGGATGGTAGCCCAGGTTATGTGTAGTGTCTGACGTTATTGTGTATGATGATTTGTGCAGCACTGAGACGTTCAGACAGACAAAATCTTTCACACTTCAACATTCAGTGCATTAGTAAATGGCCATGAAAAACAAAATCACAAAAAAGTGCAATCTGGAGAATGTTTGAAAATGAAATACAGGCAATAAATATATACAAATTAGTCTCTGGGCATTTAGGAAGAGTTTTCCATTAGCATGAACTCTGGCATTTGTGATACTGTTCCCTCCCTCAAAGTTGAGGTTAACTATAGTCTTTTCTATTGCTTTATATTTTTAATCTTATTTATTAGTACTATACATGTTTGCAGTACATAAGTTTACATTCATTTTAGGGAGAAGGTACAAGTACATAAGATGTCTTGATTCTTCTTTAATCCCCTTCTCCCATTTCCCTTCCTCTATCTCTACAACTATTTTCCTATTTTCATTATTATTGTAATCATTAATGTTTTTAGATGTGTTCCATTGCTTTCGTTAGCACGTCAGTTCTTGACAACTGAAACCTGTATGTAATTCAGATTATGGATTAAAAGAGCTAGCTATCTTAATTTTCAACAATTCTTGAATCTTTGAGTATTTCAAACCAGACAATACATAGGAACCAAGCTGTTAGATGCCATGGAAAGTCGCTGTCCAGAAGTAACACTGAAGTCCAGGAAGCAAGTCCAAAGAGAAAGACTGAGAAAAGAGAGGAATAATGAGTGGTTGCAATACAGAAGGGAGAAGGGAGAAGAGCAAAGTTGGAAACCAGGATAATGGACCCAGGGAAGGTGCTGAAAATCGGATAGCTGAGCCCGTACCTTTGATTATTGGCTTGGGGAAGCCCAATCAGGGATACATATAGAAAGTTCAAAATTTCAAGGCCAACACAGAAAATCCTTCTCTCTCTGAACAGGGAACCCTCTACAGCAGGTTGTGCTGTGTTTTTGCATACACTGAGCTGTTTCACATCCTTTTCCTGTGCTTGTGTGTGTCCTGCTCCAGTGCCTTCATGATTTCTTCAGATGAAAATATGCCGCCTCTCCTTCTTCACATATTAAAAGTCTTTTTAAAAACTCAGATTATTAAAAAACAAACTCAGGTTATTTTTTTAAACTCAGTTTATTGACATAATTGACATACATTAAAGTGAATCCATTATAAGCACATTCTCATGTAAATGCAAACATGGTCACAATCTAGAGCATTTCTATCATCTCAGTGTGGTTTTTTGGTGCCTCTTCCCAGTCATTCAAAGCTGCCAGAACTAAGTAACTACTGGTCTGTTTTATCACTATAGATTAGATCTGTCTTTGCTATCACTATAGATTAGATCTGCCTTTTCTAGGGTTTCCTATTAATGGAAATACACAGTACTTACTCTTTTGTCTCTAAGATATTTTCCTCAGTGTAATGTTTTTGAGACTCATTCACATAAATAAAGTGATGGAAACACATACAGTTTGGGGGTAAATATCTGAGTGGAATTTTAAGTGACAATATGTTTAACTTTTTAAGACACTGCCACACTGTTTCCACAAGAGTTTTTACGACTTTATATTCTCACCAGCAGACTGAGTTCCAGTCCCCTTCAACCTATTTTTAGCCATTATAAAACATGGGTAAAGGTGTCGGGAGTTTAATTTTCATTTCTTTCATGCTTAATGAAATCGAGTATTTTTCAGGCAGTTTTGGATCCACAAATAAAATATTTAGTGTTCTTTAAGATCTCTCAGCAATATTTTGCAGTTTTCAGTGTACAGATGTTTTACATCTTTTGTTAACTGTATCAATAGGTCTTTCAAATTTAATTCCAAATGATAATGGCTTGTGAATTCCAATGTCTCATTGTTGCTGATATATGAACAATTTATATTTTATATACATTTTTTAAAATCCTACATTCTTGCTATCTTTCTTCTTGGTAGATTCCATCAAGATTGTTATATAAATGGACATGTTATCTGTTAATAAAGACAGATTTTAATTGTTCTTGTCTACTTTGTTTATTTTTAATTACTTTTTTAAAAATCTTGCTGCACTAGTTAAGACCTCCAGTACAACACTGAATTGAAGAGATAAGAAGAAAAATCTTTGTCTTGTTCCAGTCATACCCAGAATTAATTCATCTTTCACCACTAAATATGATATTGGCTCTAAACTTCTTAAATACATAAAATATCAAATTAAGAAAGTTCATTTATCATGAATGAATTTTAAGCTTTGTCATATATTTTTGAAGCATCTATTGAGAAGATCACATTGATCACCTATTTTATTTTGGTAAGAGAGTGAATTTGATTTTTGGTTGATTGATCGATTGCAGTGCTGTAGTTCAAACCCCATCCTGCTGTACATTCAAAGCAAGAATTCCACTGAGATACATTGCCACGCCCATTACAATTGAGTGAATTATATTGATATTTGAGTATCAACCAAACCATGCATTATGTTATCTACATATTCTAGATTTGTTTATTTTCTGTTACTATTAACACAGTACCCACAGACTGTGCAAGTTATAAAAAAAAAAGGTTAATTTTGACCCACAGTCTTAAAAGTCTAAGGTCAAGGAGGTGCACCTGGGGATAACTTTCTTGTTGGTGGACTCCCAAGGCACTACACAAGACATCACATGGCAAGAAACAGGGAGAGTGTGTGTGTATGTACTGGTCTCTCTTCTTCTTATAAAGTCACCAGTATTCAATCATAAGGACTCCACTACAATGACTTTATCTAATCTCAGTGACCTTCCAAGGGCCCCACCTCTACCCCACCATCAAATTTCCCCCAGTTTAATACCTCCCACAGGGTGATCAAATTCAACATTAGTTTTGAAGAGAAGAAACCATATTTAAACCATTGCATTATGATAGGAATATCAAAATACCTCTTTATATAAAGTATTTTTGTTTGTATTTTCTTATAGTATCTTGTCTGGCTTTGGCATTTATATAAGGCTTAAAAAATACCTTAGACAGCTAGGATTTGCTATAGTAAGCATGGAACATGCCAAGAAAATAGACAGTTAAACAGGAAAGTATCAAAACAACACTAATAACTCACTGTCTCCTAATAACTCAATTTAATGTAAAGATAAAGAACCACTGAGGTAGTAAGAGGCATGCCAGAGGCACGCATTGGCCAAGCATGGTACATTACAGTAGGGCTGTCCAACTAGAAAAAAGTGGACAGTGTGTGCCTATTGTGAGGTTTCTATTGAAAATGAAATAAATTATAAAGAGGAAACCATAATGTTCAATATTTTTGTAAACTCTGATTCTGGAGGTGGGTACAAGAGTGCTCCACATAGGAGCAGAGCAATGTGAGAGGAGTTTGTAACTAAAGCCTTCAGTGAGGACAAGGATTCTCACCAGAGGATGCAGTTGGAGCCTCTATGGGCAAAGCAATAGCCTGTGCTATGTGATGCAGTGACAAAAACATGGAAGAGATCTGGGCTCAGGTGCAGGAAGCAAGAGAACGAAGTACCTCTAGGTCCTATCCAACAAGCTGAAGCTGTTGTAGGAAAAGTTGTGATGGAGAATTTCTGTGCCAACCTGGCTGAGCCATGGTGTCCAAATATGTGAGGAAACATTATCCTAGTTATTTCTGTGAATGGGGGGGTCTTAGATGATATTAGCATTTTAATTGGTGGCTGGTAAATAAAGTAGATTGACCACCATGATGTGGGTAGGCTTTATCCAATTAGTTGAAAGGCTGAATACAATAAAAGATTGATGTCTCGAGAACAGGCAGCCTACTCGCCACCCTGGTAAGCAGCTGGGGGCCTGGCAAGCCGCGGGTGCACCGGGGAAGAACTATCAGCGATTCCTGAGCATTGCATCATGTAGGAACTTTGGGCGTTGGGAGAACAGGCGGCCTACTCACCACCCTGGTAAGTATCTGCGGGCCTGCCGGTGCACGGGCTAAGGTTCAGACATTGATCCATCCCCCCCTCCCCGTTAGCAAGTTGGCACCCGGGCCAAGGATCAGACATTGATCCATCCCCCTTCCCCACCCCATTAGCAAGTCAGCACCGGTGGTCTGAGTATCTTTTGGGAGGATGAATGTATGCAGTGTGGCAAGTAAGAGGGATTTCCTTCTACCATCTCTTTGAAGGCAAATATTTTTATCACTATTTTGCTCAGTTTTGAATAATGGTACTGCTTTATTCAATATTCTGTTTTTATAAGTTCGATATTTCCTTCTATTTTCCTCTACCTGATTGAAAGAACAAGTAATGTGAACAAAATGGTCTGTATTGTTGAGCCCATTGCCTGTGTCCTGGTGACCTGCTGTGAGGTTCTGTGGTAGTTTTACTGCACTGCAGTCACATGGGTTTGTTCTGTCTTGCTCTGCTGTATTTTGCTACCTTCAAAAAAAAAAAAAAAAGTAGATAAGAAAGTAACAAAATACCTCCAAAAATCTCCCAACTCCACCAAAGCTGATCCATGGATCATGGATGAGGAGAAACTCAAAAACAAGGCAACAGAATTATATAAGGTGATTAAAAGTATATAACAACAACAAAATAAGTCAGTAAGGTACTGAGCAACCTGAAACAGGATATAACTAAACAGATAATGGACTTAAATGTAAAAAGGAGAAAAGAAAGTGCTCTAGAGGATATGGCTGCATTTATGTTTCAGTGTGTAGGATTCATAACCATGTTGCTAAGTTGTTACTGAATCATTGAATTTCTTTGCAGTCTCATTGTTTGAATGTCCACTTTGTATGCTTTAATTTTGTAACTTTAACAACTAGGTCTAAGAAGACAATATGTAACTTATCAACTAGTGATTTCTTACTGCTTTTTTTTCTGAAATTCTATATTGTTTCTACCCCTTTTTCTGTTTTGCTTTTTTTTTCTCTTTAAATAAAATTTAAAAAAAAAAGATTGATGCCTCTCAGGTAACAGTGAATTCTGCTTCAGACTTCCTTTGGACTTGAACTGCACTATCAGCTCATCCATAATTTCCAGTACCCAATCCATCATGGAGATTTTTTACATAGCCTCCATACTCATAAGCCAATTCCTTGAAATAAACTTCTCTTTATTAAAAGGAGCAGCTGTTGTTCAATATCTATTGAGGAATGGTTTCAGGGTCCCTGAGGAAACCAAAATCCACAGGTGCTCAAATCCCTTATGTAATACAGCATAATACTTGCATACAACCTTTGTATATCCTCCCTTATACTTTAAATTATCACTAGATTACTTTTAATGCTTAATGTAATATAAATGCTATGTAAATAGCAGTTGTATGGTTAAGGGAATACTGGCAAGAAAGAAAAGTCTTGCCATACTTTTCTAAAAAATATCTCAAACTATATTTCCTTTTTCCTTAGCATTTTTAGATTGGAAGTTGGTTTAATATGTGGACACAGAATCCAGGGTCTACTCTACATTCTCATTCTATTGGTTCTGGTTTTCCTAACCCCTCATGCAGAAGCTAATGAATATAGAGAGGGAGAAATCTTTGTTCTCCTATTTTGTAAAAGACGAAAATGTGGTCCATGGAGAAGAAATTTTTTTATGTCATTGTAAAAGATTGGATGAATGCTTTTGACCATTAGGTTTTCCTCCTATAAGAAATTTATACATATTTTCTCATTGTCAGATGGCTCTCTCAAGTATTCTTTGGCAGGAATGTGTGTCCCTGACTCACTGGTTTTCAAACTGATTCTGTGTTATATCCTGGCCAAACAGATATATTTGATATATCCAACTCCACACTTAATTTGGATCAACTACCTTGGCTGCTGCTTCAGTCAGGATCCCAGAATCAGTAAATAGTTGAGAGAAATTTGAATTAAAGCCACAGCCTAGACCCAAGCTCAATTTAGGCCAGATGAGCCCAGGAAAACTTTAGCTGTGGCCTTCAAGGAACCAGCACAAAGAGGTAAAAGTTTACACTGTAAATCATGAGCTCTTGGCCTGGTTTCTTTCCTCACAAAAACTACACAATCACACAATGGATTGACAGCTGGGCATGAACATGTACTGTCACTTTGATTTCATTTTCAAAATAGTTTTGTCCATTTATTTTTTGGATCTCTGTTATGTCCATTCTCTACTCATATTGCCATAAAAGAGAGAGATATTCCTCTCTATCCCTCAGGAAGAAAACTATCAAGGAGTGGTGCCAATTCAAATAAGGCACAGAAGACAAACCCTAGCAAGGTCAGAATAACTGAAAGGAAAATATCAGAGGTAATCCTTGATTATCTGATGAGCAAGGGGGAAAGCCTCTTTAGAGAAATAGTTGAAAAATTTACAATTCAGTGAATTTTTAAGAGATTTGGTCCCTGTTTTCTTTACCCAACCAACCAAACTGAAGCACTAACCTCATCCAGAGAGTTACAGAGACATCAAGAAATAATACTTAATCCAGTATCTGGACACAATGACCCAGCAAGTTGTCATATAAAATTAACCATTTGAAGTCTACCTTTTGTCACCCTGGCAACCTATCTTCATTTTTTTTTAATTTTATTTAAAGAGGAAAAAAATGGTATAAATAATAAAGAATTTCAAAAAAGAAAGATAAACAGTAAGAAATCAATAGTTGATAAATTACATATTGTCCTTTTAGAAATAGTTGTTCAAGTTACAAAATTAAAGCATACAAAGTGGACATTCAAACAGTGACGCTGCAAACCGATCTGTTCATCGATCCAAAAGGAAGTTAGGAATATGGTTATCAATCCTATACCCTTAAATATACATGCAGTTATATCTTTTATAGCACTTCCTATTTCCTCTCTTTTTTACAGTAACAATTACACATTTTTTAATTTTATTTAAAGCGAGAAAAAAAGCAAAACAGAAAAAAGGATAGCAACAATACAGAATTCTAAAAGAAAAAAGATAGAAAAAGAAAAAAAAGAAAGAAAAACACTAAGAAATCACTAGTTGATAAATTACATTTTGTCATCTTGGATATAGTTGTGCAAGTTACAGAATTAGAGGATACATAGTAGATATTCAAACAGTGAGACTGGAAATAAACAGTTCTGCTCAACAATCCAGCAAAGATTCAGCAATATGATCATCTATTTTACACACTCATACATGCACTTTTATCCCTTTGAGCACTTTCTTTTCCTCTCTTTTTTACAATAGCAATTATAGATTTTGGGTTTGATTACTCTTACACCACTTATTCCTTTTTACACAAGAGACACAATGTGATATTTATAAATATGATTCTTACTTATTTCACTAATGAGGATAGTCTCAAGTTGTCTCCATTTTACCTATGAAGGCCTCAAGATGATCCTATTTTATAGCTGAGTAACATTCCATTGTATAAAAATACCACATCTTTTTCATCCACTCTGTGGTTGATGGGCATCTTGGTTGTTTCCAAGATTTAGCTATCACAAATTGTGCAGCTATGAACATGGCTGCACATATATCACTGTGATATGACCTTTTCAGTTCTTCTGGGAAAATACCCAGGAGGGGAATAGCTGGACTGAATGGAGCTTCCAATCCTAGTCTTCTGAGAATTCTCCATATGGATTTCCATAGTGGTTGCACCAGTCTACACTCTCACCAGCAGTGGAGCAGTGTTCCTTTTTCCCCACAGCCTCGCCAATATTTGTTATCAGTTGATTTCTTCATGGCAGCTATTCTTTCAGGAGTAAGGTGAAATCTCAATGTTGTTTTAATTTGCATTTTTGCATTTCTCAAATGAATAGTGATGGTGAACATTTCTTCATGTATTTATTTGCCATTTGTATATCTTCTTCTGAGAACTGTGTGTTCATTTCAGATGCCCATTTTTTGAAAGGGTTTTTGAATTTGGGGGCTTGATGTTTTTTAATTCTTTATATGTTCTTGATATAAGTCCTTTGTCTGAGGGGTTGCGGGCTAAAATTTTTTCCCACTCTGTGGGTTTTCTTTTCACTCTGTTGATGATCTTTTTCAAAGTGGAGAAATTTTTCAATAATATGAGATCCCTGTTGATTATACGAAGTGTTTCCCATGTGGTTTGCATTCTGTTCATGAATTCTCTGCCTACCCCTATATCTCCAAGACTTCTACCTACCTTGTCTTCCAGTAGATTTAGTATTTCTGTTTTAATATTTAGGTCTTTGATCCATTTAGACTTTAGTTTTGTGCATGATGATAAGCATGGATCTAGTTTCAGTCTTCGGCATATGGAGAGCCAATTTTTCCAACACCATTTATTAAAAGAGGCTATTCTTCTTCCAGTGAACATGTTTAGCCCCTTTGTCAAATATCAGGTGGCTGAGTGTCTTTGTAGTTGTGCTTGCATCTTCTAATCTGTTCCATTGATCCTCAGGTCTATTTCTTTGCCAGTACTATGCTGATTTTATCACTGTGGCTTTATAGTACTGTTTCAAGTTGGGAATTGAGATGCCTCCTGCCTTGCCTTTGTTGCCCAGAATTGCCTTTGCTATTGTAGGTTTCTTCTGTTTCCAAACGAATTTTAGGAGTATTTTCTCTAGATCTGTGAGGTATGTTAATGCTTTTTGGATTGGGATTGCGTTAAATCTGTATAACAGTTTTGGGAATATGGCCATTTTCACACTGTTGATTCTTCCTATTCAAGAGCAAAGAATGTCCTTCCATTTTCTAATATCCTCTTCAATCTCCTTTTTAGCACAGCATACTTTTCATCATATAGGTCTTTTACATTTTTAGTTAGGTTGATTCCTAAGTATTTCATTTTTTTAGATGTTATTGTAAAGGGCAATATTTCCGTAATTTCTCTTGCAGTGAGTTGTTTGTGTACAGGAATGCTATTGATTTTTGAGCACTGACTTTGTATCCAGCTACCCTGCTGAACTTGTTTGTTACATCTAGCAGTCTTTTAATGGATTTTTTTGGGTCTTCTATATACAATGTCATGTCATCTGCAAACAGAGATAGTTTAACTTATTCCTTTCCTATCTTTATTCCTTTTATTTATCTCTCTTATCTGATTGCCCTGGCTAGTGTTTCCAGAACTATAATGAAAAGGAGTGATGATAGCAAACATCCATGTCTTGTTTCTGATTTTAAAGTGAAAGCTTTCAGTTTTTGTTCATTTAGTATAATGTTGGCTGTTGGTTTGTCATAGATGGCCTGTATAAGGTTGAGGTAGACACCATAGATGGCCTGTATAAGGTTGAGGTAGATACCATGTATTTCTGAAGGGTTTTTATCATGAACATGTGTTGGACTTTATCAAAAGCTTTTTCTGCATCTATTGTGATGACCATGTGACTTTTGTTTTTGGCTCTGTTGATGTGGTGTATTACATTTATTGATTTGCATATGTTAAACCATCCCTACATTCCTGGAATGAACCCCGCTTGGTCATGATGTATAATCTTCTTGATGATTTGTTGCATTCTATTTGCCAGTATTTTGTTGAGAATCTTTGCATCAATGTTCATTAGTGAGATTGGCCTATAGTATTTCATTAAGGATCTTTGCATCAATGTTCATTAGTGAGATTGGTCTGTAGTTCTGCTTTTTGGTTGGGTCTTTCTCTAGTTTTGGTATCAGAGTAATACTTGTATCCAGGAATGACTTAGGGAGGATTACTTTCTTCTCAATTTCATTGAAGAGTTTAAGGAGTATTGGCATCAAATCTTCTCTAAACTTCTTGTAGAATTCAACTGTAAATCCAACAGGACCTGGGCTTTTCTTTGTTGGTAAGTTTTTAATTACATTTTCAATTTCAATAGCTGATATTGCATTGTTCAGAATTGCTATATCTTCTTGGTTGAGTTTTGGTAGTTCATATGTTTCTAGAAATCTGTCCATTTCCTCTGTGTTTTCTGCTCTATGTGAGTAGAAATTTTCAAAGTAAGTAGGTATTCATGAACTTTTGAATTTCCATGGGAACTCTAGTACTGTCCTCCTTTTCAGTCCTTATTGTGTGATTTGGGGTTTTTTCTTTCTTTCTTTTTCTTGATAAGGTTAGCTAGGGATTCGTCAATTTTGTTTATTCTCTAAAAAAAAACAGATTTTTGTTTCATTAATTCTTTGTATTTTTTTTTTTAGTTTCAATTGCATTGATTTCTGCTCTACTCTTTACAATTTCCTCTCTTCTATGAGCTTTGGGTTTAGATTGCTCTTCTTTTTCTAGAAGCTTGAGATGGAGCATTAGGTTGTTTATTTATGCTCATTCTGTTTTCTTGGTATGACAATTTATTACTATATAGTTCCCTTTTTAGACCGCTTTCATTGCATCCCACAGATTACAGTATGTTGTTTCTGTATTTTCATTTAATTGTAGGTCTTACTTTATTTCTTCTTTAATTTCATCTGTAGCCCACTAGTTGTTCAAAAGGTTATTTAATTTCCATGTATTTTTTCAGGTTTTGCAATTTCTTTTGCCATTAATTTCCAATTTCAATGCTCTATTGTCAGATATTATGCATGGGATGATTTCAATACCTTTGCATTTACTTAAGAATGTTTTATGGGATAATATATGGTCTGTTTTAGTTACTTTCCCATGCACAGCTGAGAAGAATGTGTATTCTGATGTGGTTGGGTGGAACACTCTGTAAACATCTACTAAGTCCAATTGCTCACAGGTATGATTCAGTTCTATTATTTCTTTGCTGACTTTTTGTTTAGTTGATCTGTCTGTTTGTGACAATGGGCTGTTAAGGTCTCCTGTTATAATTGTGTTCTTGTGTATTTGGTTTTTCATGTCCATTAGTATCTGTCTTATATAGTTGGGTGCTCCTGTGTTTGGTGCATACATATTTATAATTGCTAGTTCTTCCTCTTCAATTTTTCCACTAATGAGTATGTAGTGACCTTCTTTATCTCTTTAAATCAGTTTAGGTTTAAAGTTCACATTGTCCGCAAATAGGATAGTTACTCTTGCTTTTTTCTGGGTTCCTGTTTCATGGAATACTGTTTTCCTTCCTTTGACTTTTAATCTATGAATTTCCTTTTGGGTCATATGTGTTTCTTGTACACACAGTATTGTGGGATTGTGTTTCTTGATCCATGTGTCAGTCTATTTCTTTTGATAGGTGAATTGAGGCTGTTTACATTTATGGGTATCACTGATATGTACTGGCACGACTTTGCCATGTTATTTTGCAGTTGTTTGCTTCCTGCTTTTCTCCCTCATTGAATTGCTTGTCCTGCCTGGTGATTTCTCTCTGTGGTTGTTCTGGGCATTGTGGTCATTTTTATCTCTGTCTAGTATGTCTTTCTGTACTCTTTCTAGGGTTGGTTTGTGGATGTGAATTTCTTCAGTTGTTCTTTGTCATGGAAGTATCTTGTTTCTCCACTAAATTTGAATGAAAGTTTTGCTGGGGATATCAGTCTGGGTTGAAAGTTGTTTTCTTTCAAGACTTGAAATACCTCACTCCAAGCTCGTCTTGACTTGAGGGTTTGTGTTGAACAGTCTGCCATGAATCTAATGGGCTTTCCTTAATAGGTGAGTTGTGTCTTTCCTCTAACAGCTTTTAGTATTCTGTTTTAATACTGTATGTCTGAGACCTTAGTTATTACATGTCTGGGTATAGATTTATGTTGGTTGTGACTGTTTGGCATTCTATATGCCTCACTTAACTGCATATCAGATTTTTCCCCCATGTTTGAGAAATCTTCTCCTATTACATCTGTAAATACTTCATATATGTTATTTGCATGGACTCCTACATCTTCGTGAATGCCCATTAGTCTTGTATTGTTGCTCTTGGCATCATCTTGAAGCTTCTGGATTGTCATTTCATGCTGTTTTGTTATTTTTTAAAACTTATATCCTTTCATGATCACTAATTTTGATCCTCTCCTCAAGGTCTGAAATCCTATCCTCAGCTTCATTTAAGCAGTTTTGCGCTCAATAGAATTTCTTGTTTCTTGGATGTCTCTTTGAGTTTGTTTCATGAATTCTACATGTTTTCTATATTGTTCGTTCAAGGTTTCAGTCAGTTTCCCAGGCTTCTGTACTTTTTTCTCTATTTCTTCTTTAGTTGCGTTCAGCAACATCTTTACTAAGGTTGTTATTTCTGTCTTTACATGGGAGAGTACTTCTAATTTGATTTCCTCTATAGCCTCATGAAGTTATTTTTTATTTCACTTGCTATCTTTTCAGAGATTTCTGGTGTGTTTCCTTTGAAGTCCTCTATTTCATTGTCCCCTGTTCTTGCTCCTGGTGGACTTGATGTTTGAGATTGCATTTTGCTTTTTTGTTTTGCCATTTTCTCTTTGCCTGATGTTTTCTGTGTGTAGGAGGGGGTCACCCACACTCTTGTCAGACTCACCAAGGCCTTAGAGTTAGTTGGAGGGGGCTTTACTACTGGCCTTATTTACCCACTGTACACCTCTATTTTAGGGGTATACTCACCACTCTAACTGGGGCCTGCTGAGATCTTCTGTTTGGGTGAGGCACTTAGTGAATCTCCCATCCATTTAGTACAGTTACTCTGTGGTTGTCCAAGGATCCCGTGGAAGGGAAGTTCCCTCTTTGCCCCATGCACTGCGATGCCTGGGGTTGGATTCTGGGCCCTGCTCGCTGCTTGGAGTTTGCAGGGCATGGCCCGGATAGGACTGCCCATCCCTTTCCTGCTTCTTAGGCTGGCCCCAGACCAGGGAGAGGTCTTACCACCTGGAAACAGAGTTGGGAGTGGGCCCTGTGCACTGGGATGGCACCTCAGCATGGCCCGCAGTTGGATTCTCTGCCGCTCACTGCCTGCAGTTCACCTGGCATCCAACCTATCTTCTTAAATCATACTTAATTTCTATATGAAGACAATAATGAGGTCCTTAGTCTACTTAAGGTGATAAAATTATCCTACAAATAACTGAAAAGTCTCTCCTATAATCCAGAAGTGCATGAAAAGCCATTGAGTGACATTTTCTATTTTATAGCTCATTAATTTAAATTTGAGGGAATAAAATTAACTATAGTAAAATATTGACTTAAGTGAATATAGTTTATGTTACAGGATAAAGAAATAAGAGAGGGAAGAAAACAGATGTTGTATATATGTCAAATATATATGGTGGAAGCATATGTATATATGGATGAAAAGATATATATATATGTATATAATATATGTATGAAAATAAAATATCTTACTTTATTCATCACCTCTCCTTGATAATGTATAAATATATCCATTGCAAAATAAGGGGAATGCTCATAGCAGTTGGTCAACATTTTTATATCTGGTTACATGACCATAATTAGTATTTATAACTACTTTCTTTTATTATCCATCTTGTATTCCCTTTGCTTTAGCAAACTCTTCAGCTAGTTATGTTTCTTTACCTGGTAAGATAATTCAAACTTTCATTCTTGAAGGTTCTGGCCCCTGAGTGGTCCCACCTAGAATGAATGGCTGTACTTTTCCATTGACCTTAATATGTGTCTACATATATTTTATCCTAATGAAATTGCTCACATAATTATGGAGGTTGGAAAGGCCCAGAACCTGCTGTCTACAAGCTGGAGACCCAGAAAAGCCAGTGGCATATTCATTTTGAAATGATTTGTACATAATACATCAGAAAATTTCTGGTGGAAAGGTAACCCAGTTACCCATAGCAGTAATCAGCTCATTAATTCTTATTTCATTGGATTTTCTCCCTTTCCAACTCACTTTTTGACTCCTTCACAAATGTTTCCTGGTTTTAGAGCTTAATAAACAATTTTCACCAGAGTCCTTTTTCCAGGAGAATCCAAGCTGAATGTGGCACAGTCAAATCCAGTCCTTGGATCTTCTCTCTTATTCAACCTCAATCCTTTTCTTGTGACAGAACCACCACTCTTATGGCTTTGAATATTACACCATATGCAGTGATTTTCAGACTATATCTCCAGAGCCTGAAATCTCCACTAAACTTTTAATGAACATCTCTAGGTAGAAGTTTAATATGTATGTATCAGATTCGACAGGCTCAACAGAGCTTCTGACTGTTTCTCTCCCCCAAACCTACTCCTCTGGAAGATACATAAGAAGACAGTAAACTTTGTGTGCTTGGGAAGAGACAGAAAGCCTGTGTGGCCAAAAGCGTTGCTAGAGGAGCGAGTACTGGCATACTTCAGCGATACTGAGGGATCACTTTCAGATCACAGCAATAAAGCACATATCACAAGATTACAGTCAACCGAGTTAGATAGAAATATTATAGGCAGATCCTCAAAGAAGCCAGTGCAGAAGATGAGATACCTTGCAACTATGGGGGAGACAGACACCTCTCACTGGGGGTCAGACCTCAAGACAAAAGATCAAACAAATACATCTACATCCTAAGGACTGATATTCTAAATAGGTCTCTATCACCCTGAGAAAGCCAGGAGTCACCATCCCAACTCCAGATGGGAAGAGTCACTGCTCTTCAAGCATGCCCTCTTGCTACGTGACTTGCTTCCCCATTTGTGCCCAATTTAATCAATTTTTCCTGAGCAATTAATCTTATTAGTTGACCATAGTTCTGTCCCACCTTATGCCTTCCTTGCAAGTTCCCATTTTGGACCCATCTCATCTCATGGTTTTGCTCTATGAAAGTTCCTAAAAAGGGACTTTGGCAACCCACTTGGGACCCCTTCTTTTTCTCAGATAGAAGCTCTTTTCTCTCAATAAATGTATTCTGCTCTTAAGCTCTGTTGTTCCTAAAATTTATTCTTTGATTTTAGAGAACACAAATTCGTACCGAACATACAGTAGGTTGGGAGTTTCATCCCCCTGTATGAACAATAAAGAGAGTCATATGAATTTCCTTGGTTTCCTAGTGCGTGTAAAAGTTATGTTTACACTACACTGTGGCCTATTAAGTGTGCAATGCCATTATGTCTAAAAAACAATGTACAAGCCTTAATAAAAGACTTTATTGCTTAAAAAATTACTAGCACTCATATGAACTGCTACAACAGCTAAGATATGAAGTCAGCCTAGGCAACCATTCACAAATGAGTGAATAAAGAAAATATGATAAATATTCTTTTTGAGGTTTCTTTCCTTTTCTTATTAACTGTGTTCATTAAGGCTTGTACATTTATCCTTTGGATAAAGCAAAATGCATATATATATATGTATATATATATATATATATATATATATACATATATATATGTATGTATATATATATATAGAGAGAGAGAGAGAGAGAGAGAGAGACATTGGAATTTTATTTAGCCATAAAGAATGAAATCCTGTAGGAAATCCTAAATATAAGTAGAGATTAGGTCATGTGAAACAAGTCAAGCATAGAAAGGTATCACATGCTCTCTCTCTCTCACATGTGGAAACTGAATAAAAACACATCTAAATATCAATAATGATTACTAGAGCTTGGGGAGGATCGAAGAGGGCAAAGTGAATAAAAAGAGGTTGGATTTGGTCCATGTCGCTTGTATGCGTGTGGTGAAATGTCACACCGAGCCCCACTAATAAGCACAATTAATACATGGTAATCAAAAAAAAGATGATTGTGTAAAATGATAGATAAGAATGGCAGAATTAATTTTGAGGCCATACACTGGAACAGGAAATGAGGAGAAATTTCCTACCCAGAGAAGAACCGTACCATACATATGGTTGTGCTTGCTGGCAGGTTCTATTCTAGCTACTCCTGTCCAAAATCACCTCACTGAGGAGCTGACATACTTGCTTCCCAGTGAGAAAAAAGAGCATCTCAGACAGGCAACTGTTGAAATTGTGAGATCCAATTTATTAGATAGTGTAAAGCTAACCTAGTGTTAATATTGGCTTAAAATCTAAAGTTGTTGAGATTTACAATTAAATTTCAATTCTCTTCTGAGTATCATTCTATCTTGCCTAAAATTGATAAACTCCAAAGTCTCTGTTGAGAAAATGAAAATAATACTTTCTGAGTACCATGAGATACAACTGTAGTCCTCCCCAGTCTCTTTCTACCTCTCTTGTGAACTTTTCTTATTAACGAATACATTTTCCTTTGGATAAAGCAAAATGCATTTGTGCGATTCCTTTTGTTAAAAGCCAACCATGTTGTCTGGTGGCACAGAAGGGAATAACAAAGATATTTTGCTAGAATATTCAGAGGAAAAACATCTTTTACTAAGTGTCACACAAAAGTCAGGGCTAAAGAACATTGCTCTGAGGCTGAAGGAGTAGTCTACCTTCCCTAAGAAATAGCAAAGCCATGAGGTGGTGCTATTTGCTGTGATCAGCTAAAGCTTGACAAGAGTTCATAAAGACTCCATTTTCTCAGATTCCAAAAAATTATCTACTCATATTTCCTTTAAAATATTCTTTTTGAGGTTTCTTTCCTTTGATGTGGTTTTGACGCTGATAATGCTATAACCATGGACTATATAATCTGGTCCAAGAGGCAGGGCTGAGGGTAACAGGCAGGTGGGAAGAGGGAACAGAGGCCACAACAGTGCGAAGCAGGCAGGGGTAAGCAAAGGACGATGGAAGACTCATTTTCTTCAACAAGAGAATTCAACAGCTCATATGTCCTGGCAACAATGAGGAGGTTCTTGTCCCTTGATCAAGGGTCTAAGCACAGAGTTCAAATTCCTGAGGGGTAGAGGAAGTAGTGGCAGAAGTCGGGGGCCTAGTTTGACCACTAGGATAACTAGGGCTCAGACGAATACCCAGGGGACATGCAAGGCCCCCAGAGGCCAGGTAAAACATCAAGATGGCCAGGATATTATTCTGTAAAGAGAAAAGAAAAATGAATTAAGGATTAGGGTGGACTTGGAAGGAATTATTCCATTCAAGCTAACTTGACTAGGGGAGAAGATCGTTGTCCAGAACAGGAAATAGCTAAGGAGATTTACATATCCTACATGGATGTGAGCCAGGTTGAAAATCCTGGGACTTCTGAGGACACCAAAAAATGCACGGGCACTGTATTTATTTATAGCACTTACAACCTCCTGTGCACCTCAGTACTAGGTGAATGCTATGCAAAAACTGTTATACTGTATTTCTAAGAGAAAAATGGTAAGAGAGAAGTCTGTACATATTTAATGCGAATGTGATTTTTTTTCAAACATTTATTTTCATTGAGTTGGGGGCTGAATGCACAGATACAGAACTCATGGACTACCCTCAAACTTTCACAGAAATTGTGAAGGTAAGTGGGACAAATGTCTTCCTGTTTCACAGATGAAAATGTTGAGGTTCAGAGTAGTCAAGTAATGATGTAGGATTATACAGCTTCAAAGAAGCAGCAACAGGATTTAAAACTTAGTCTTTTGTCCCTCAGTTTACCCTTTCCTCAACATTAACTGCTCCCACATTTTTTGTTAAATACCTGGTTTTACACCAGTTATTTATCAGTTAGTTGCTTACCAGTTGGTTGTTTAACCAAAGAGCCTGGCAAAAACAGCACCGGCCCTAATTCTGCAGCCAGGCTTCAGACCTGTGGCTTCCCTGAGTCAGCCACCTAGGAGCCACGCTTGAACTTCCTAGCCCAAGTTGAGAGGGAGCTTCTTCCTCCACTCCCCTGGAGAGGCCTAAGGTTCGGGGTTGACTTCCTTGTTCTTTTTGACAAGATTCTCATGGATCTTCCTAATAGCCTCCACACACACTGAGAATAAAATCTGGGCACTGACAAGCTAAGGGCTTGAAGGTCATCTAAGAAAGCTAAGCTTGGATTGAAAATAGAGACTGATCATTATAGTTCTGGTATATGATTTGAAGGCAAGCTTTATAGTTTTGGGAAGTGACTTGTTTTCTCTGAATCTTGCCCTCTTCAAGTTTAGCAAACAGATGTTGATCAATAATTATAAAAACTCCTTCTATTCTTACAGTCATTAATTGTATGCTGTTTATTATCTGCCTATAAATTCCTCCAGAAAAAAACTCAACTCTACTAGAATCCCTCAGACCTATACCTGGACGTACACACAAAGTGGGGAATGGTTTTGGGAGACCTTAACACTGGTAGAGTTACCTTATACCCAGAATCCACTCTACCACCTGCTCTTCTGCCATACCCCTCCATGCTAGCTCTTATGAACTCTACCAGTAGGACTTACCTAAGCAGGTCACACCTACATCTTCCTTGTGGTCACAGTCGTGATACCCCCAAAATCTGTGCTTGCACTGGTCAAGAGACTGCTCTTTCCCTGAGCAATGAACATCATCCAGCCAGATGCGGCCAACCCCAGGAGCATATCTTTTCCTGGAGGGTGAAATAAGGGGCTTTCCACAGCCCAGTTGCTGGCATACCACTTGGTCTTCCAGGTCACCCCAGTTGTCATCACACACAGTGCCCCATTTTTTCTTATGCAGTACCTCCAGCCGCCCAGAGCAAATGCTGTCTCCTCCTACCAACCTCAGCTCAAAGGCATCTGGAGAATGGAGAAGAAAATGGAAAGTTGGAAAGAGAAAGGGAAAGGAGGAAAAATTAGACCATTTGCAAGGTCCTCCTGCGAAATGCAACAATGCATCTGAAACTGTCCACTTGTGTTTCTGCATTTGGTCTTCATCAGGTTCCAAACTCTAAGACCCAGGTCTGCTTCCTAGGATGGATCTTTCTACCTTCTCATCTATTTTACCAATCTTTTTTTTCAGTGCATATTTCAGTATGTAATGATTATATGCATTAAGGGAATTGGTACATGTAGATAACACATCTTAATTCTGTTTTATCTCCTTTTACAAATGACTTTCTAATAGTTTTTAAAAACTGGAGAACTCAACAGGGGGGGGGTTGAGTGATGTACCCTGTCTTTACAGAATTCAGTATAGTAGTTTTAATGTAATACATAATATTGCTTAAATGTTTTATATAAAGTCAGTTATTATTATTATACCCATTTAAAAAATCAGACAGCTGACAATCTACATATTTAAATAAATTTGGCTGGTTGGTCCATTGGTGCATGAGTAGTTGTGTATATTATTTGAATGAGATTCCATTTAATAATCATTTCCATAAATGAGCCTAGTCTCTGCATAAGTAAGCATCAATCATCATCCGTTACCTTCACATTCCACCCATGTGTCGTCATCATGGCTACAGCTGTTCTTCTTCAGAGGCCCAGAATCACAATACTGAATGGTGGGTTCTTGTCCTGAGCATTTCAGCTTGCTCATCCAGATGGACACTTGACCCTGGGTAGCCTTGTTGCATTGTCTTCGGGCCACCAGGGCCTTCCCGCATCCCAGCTGCCTACACAACACTTTTGCAGCTTGGAGGCTCCAGCCTGTTTTGCACACAGTGCTCCACTTGCCTTCATGCTGTACCTCCACATGCCCAGCACAGTGTCCAGTGCCACCGACCAGCCGCACATTCTTTGGGACCAGGAAGAAAGGGATCTCTGGGACTATGGAGGAGTTTCCTGGCTCTGGAGTGGAAAAGCTTCCTGTACCTGTGGAGAAACAAATCCAAGTGTCTATTTGTTTTTTTTGGGTTTTTTTTGTTTGTTTTGCAAGAATATCATCTTCTTGCTGGGCATGGTGGCTCATGCCTGTAATCCCAGCATTCAGGAGGCTGAGGCAGGAGGATCGTTGTGAGTTTGAGACCAGCCTGGGCTACAAAGTGAGCTCAAGGCCAGCCTGAACTGCATAGCAAGACTCTGTCTCAAAAAGAAAAAAAATATGGTCTTCTCAAAAAAAGGGGTCCCGAAGGTACACATGGCTTCGTTCTTTGTGTTCAGTATTATGTACCCTAGAGAGTCCCTAAAGAGCTGAGCGCTGCCTAACAGATACTTGTCGAGGGAATGGATGAATGAATCAGTGAAGTGAATGTTTCTCAGTGTAAGGCTGAATCATTAGGATTTCTGTAGCATTTTAATTTGTCTAATTACTTTCACATTCACTTCCTCAGTTCTACATGATACAGTTAATTAGAGGCAGCATAATCTATACAATAGGTACACATGAATCTCTACCTATTCATGTTAACACAAAAGATCAAAAACATTTCAATTCAATGTTGACATTAACCAATCCTCAACCTTTTTAAGAAATAAGAACAAGAGCAGAGGGCTAGGGATACAGCTTAGCAGCACAGCGCCTGCCTGGCAAGTGCAAGGTCCTGAGTTCAATTCCCAGTACCATCAAAAATAAAAAAAAAAAAAAGCATCAGGACAATAGTTATTTTTTTCCCTCAGAAATTCTGTGGGAAGAGATATAGCCTAACACCCCAGTCAAGTCACAGTCTAGTGAAAGAAAGAATACACAAGAGAAATTGTTATCAAATTTGTAAAGCAAATATATAGAGAAAGCTAAAAGAATACAGGTCTGCATATGTATGTATCAATCTATCTACTGTCTGTCTAACCATGTGATTGTGCTGTTGTCTTGTGACCTTCTCCTGCCTACTTGACAAGACTGTAGATTCTGTGAGAACTGAAACTACCCAAAAAGCACACATTACACCTTGTGAGTTCATTTCTTTCCTAGAGAAAAGTTAGAACTCCACCCTGGACATAGGATATATCATTAAATGAATGTTTAGTTGTGCTATGCATGTTTGTTTTCATGTGGTACATAAATAAGAGAAATATATTCTTGTATAGATTGAAACTAAAAGAAAAAGATCAGTAGGAACAAAAATTCTAAGTGAAAATATTATCTGCAGGGCTCACCATTGAGGAAGTGTGAGATGTGATGAGGAGCCCACTAGCCATGGTGTGAAAGCCACGATGGAATGAAAATCAAGAGAAGGGGCTATGCAGGCGTAGGCAGCGTAGATGGTCTTTAAGCCCTACCACACTTACTCTCACATGATGCCCCGGCGTCCTCATCATGTCCACAATTCATAACTTCTTCATCTTGCTCGCATTCAGCCAATGTGTCTTCTATCCCTTTGCAATTGACATTTTGGCTGAGGACGGGCTGATTCTTTCCTGCCAAAGGCTCATATATAATACCACTAGGAGATTTCTTGGCTATTCCACAGCCCAGCTCTCGGCACACCACAGCCACATCCTCCAGGCCCCAACCATCATCACAGACGGTGCCCCACTGGCCATTCCGTTCCACTTCCACTCGCCCTTCACAGTGGTGGGGACCTCCCACCAGTCGTACCCTGGGTGGAGTTTCTGCAAAGAGACAGGATATCAGCTGGAGACCTGGGAGGAGCTCACTCAGTGCATGCTCAGAGATGTACTTACTCAGTCAATCTTGGATGCCTCCATCGTGAAGGACAACATGACAAGTTAGGGAACCAGAAAGGAGAGGTCAAAGGAGGAGAAGGGAGCCACAGGAGTCCATCTCTGAGCTCTGATTCTACTATGTACTTCATTATACCCTACTGAAGAAACTCCACTTCATGACACCTAGATGTTACTGCTGGTTTTTTCATATTAAGGGATTATATCTAATGATAAACCATATCTAATGATTGACAGTAACCAGATTGAAGCATAATTTACATAATTTTGCCTGAATGTAATTACATAATTTAGACTGAAGAGCCTCACTCTCTCCACTGTCATTGACTCAATCCTACCCACTCTTGCTGCCTCCTATGGCAATATCTCTTGTCCAAGCACCTGGCTCAGAAGAAATACAAAAAGCACAAATCAAGGGAAGAGTCAGAGCTTTAGAGTCTCAGAGCCCAAATAATTTCAGAAGAAGATTCTGGAAGATAACAAAGAGGTACCACAGAGGCTGCAGATACATTTTGAACAATCAAAGACTTGGTTCTGTTTCTTGATTTGAATTATAATTTTATGGAAAAAACTAACAGAAATTCTCTCTCTCCTGCAAAGGCTGGAGTGGGGTGTAAATGGTTGTGCAGACTAAGGAAAAGTCCATCAGACAATAAATATTTATTGAACACGCAGTATGTTTGAGACATTGTGTTGTGAACTCAAAGAACAATGATGAGCAAACTCATGATTTATGCCCCAAAGTGCTTAAAAGTTAGTGGCTTGAGGCAATCTCAGCAAATCTATGGGAGTCTGACAGCAGGACAGCAGAGAGCTGAATTTACTTCTTCTTCTTACAGTGGAACAGTTAGCTAAGAAAGATCTGGTACACAAGGAAAAGCCACATTTAGACTAGTGGTCTATGTTCTCATGAGATGTGAACAGCTTGATAGAGGGCAGGCTGAACCACATGGAATGACTCAGATACCAGCATGAATGGAATGTGACTCCTGATTTCCCACTATTCCCTTGTCTCCGCTCTGCACAAATTTCCCAGAACTTGAAATCAACCAGGAACAGTGATTGAATGAAAAATCTGACTGATTTTAAAATGCATTGAGAAGTTTATGTTTGGTTAACGGATTTGTTTTTGTTTCCTTTCTTCATTTTTTGGGCAAAGGGCAATACAAAGAATAGAGCCTGGAGATAGAAACTGAAGATTTTACCACAAAAGCTAAGATAAATTTCCATTGTTGCACATTGATATTTAAAGGTTATATATCTGGATAAAATGTAATTCAAATCATTCAGAAATAATTTTTGAGTCATTGAATCTAAAAATCAAAGTTTTAGTTGACATTACTCTGCATTCGAGTATATAGTTAATATTAGGGTCATTTACAGGTTATTTTATTTCATTTCAGTTACTAAATTTCTTGCCTTTAATGAAAAAGGCAGGGATGGAGTAAAAGACTATAGCAGTTCCCAAGAAGAAAGAAATAAACAAAAAAGAAACAAAGAATTATTGTAAAAGAAATTTAGCCTGAGGGAATAGAAAGCTGAGAAAAGTTGTGAAAGGCAAAGGGTGAGGGGAAAGTTGTCCTGAGGGGGAAGCCATGTCCTTGGCAGTGTTTTTAGCTTACTTTATTATCAAAGGGCTTAAGAAAGGGACCCACAGGAGCATCCTCCTGCAGAGTAGAGAGGCAATAAAGAGAGCAGTTGCCTGCCTGCATTGACATTAAATGACAGTCCTGCAGGCTACAAAAAAAAAAAAAAAAAACCTAAGATGAGTCAGGGGATAAGATCTTAGGGGCAGCATTTTTAAGGAATCAAATTGTATTCATCAGGGTTTTTCCACACCAAGAGCTGCTTGTAGGTAAGGCCTCTGGCATCAAGGGAGAAATTGGCTGTGTAGGGTAGAAGAAACACTAATTCACAAAGAGTCTCCTTGGGTTTGGACCACACAAAGGCTTCGTCTTTCTCTCCTTCCTCATTCTTTCCACACAGCTCCACCCTCTTCTTGGGTGTGAAATTGGTACATCTCTCAAAGACAAACAGGCTGAAATCCGTTCTGCCCTCCGCTAATCAAACCATAAACTGCACAGAAGCAGATGTATTTCCACTTTACAGGTACCAGTAAGGCGGTCAGGCAGATCTATTTTAACCAGCAGAACAAAAGGTGTTTTATTCTTCATGCCCACAGAGGATCTGAAATGTCTCTACAAATTCTCATGCATGCAGAAAGTGATTGGATCCTGGTGTGTACAGCTGACTTGCTGTCAGGAAGAAGAGCCTGGTTGGAGGTGGGCTAAGTGGGAGTGTGACCTGGAAGAGTATATTCTTTCCCCTGGTTCTCTCTCTCTCTCTCTCTCTCTGTGTGTGTGTGTGTGTGTATGTGTGTGTCTCTCTGTCTCTGTCTGTCTCTCTCCATCTCTCTGTCTCTATGTGTCTCTCTCATTCTGTCTCTGTCTCTCTTTCTCTCTCTGCTTTCTGACATCCATGAGAAGAGCAACTGTCCTCTGCACAGGCTCCCCCACTATGCCATGTCTGCCTTGGAGTCAGCTGACCATGCAGTGGAAATATGAGCCAAAAAACACCTCACCTCCTTTAAGCTATCAAGTATTTTGTCCCAGTGACAAGAAAGTAACTAAGACAGGGGTGAAGTGCCTTCTGCCCCTAAAAATATTCTCTCATTTGGATGCTGGCTAAGCTTCTTGGGTCACAGAGAGAAAGTGGGAAGAGGTCCCTTGGCAAATTAAATCATGATTAACCCTTTCAGGGTTTCTGGAGTTGAAAATTTATTTATTAAGACTGATAATGTACACTAGGACACATAAAGGGAAGTTATTGGGCCTGTTTTGAACCATAGTCTCTCTCCATGGCCCAGGAAGCTTCAAAATTTCCCTCTCGTAAGCCTGGAGCCATGAAAGCATCCCCCCTCCCATTCCACCAGCCCCAAATCTTACCTGAGAGGCCAGGTCCAGTACAAATGGCTAGGGAAGAGAAAAGGAAGTGAGTGAAGTCATAGAATAATTTTCCAAGGCTTTATTCAAAGAATTCAACTCTCTAGAAGGTACTTGCTAACCTTTTTGAGAACATTGGAGTGATAGGCACAGAACCTGCTGTGACCTTCTTCTCCCAAAAGACATGGGCCAGGAACCTCAGAGACCAGTCCTACCACAGCTAACTAACCCAGCCAGTTCCCTTCACTTGCGCTGTGGCTTGACCCAGGCACAGGTAGATTTGGTTTTCTAGTCAATGAGACTGACTGGTTGAAATTTCCTGAATTAGAAGGATGGTGATTCAGCTTCTTAGCTCAATAGAAAAGAGCACTGGAAGCTGCTGGAAAGATGTCCCAAGAGCACCTAAGGAAACCATCAAGACAGTGCAGAGACTAGAGAACAAGTTTGTCTGTATTCATTGGCACTGAATTTAAGTCTTACTATAGAAAGCTGGAAAGTAAATATTTTAGGCTTTTTAGGCTTCATGTTCAGCTCTGCCTTCAAAATATGAGCAGTCATGTATTTGTGGACCAAGAGACATGGCCGCATTCCAATAAACCATCACGCACATAAATTTTATTTTATTTTCATGTGTCATTAAATGTTATTTGCCTTTTTATTTTCACTCCACAATTAAAAAAATGTAAAAGCCATTCTCAGCTTATAGAATATGGTTTGCTGACACCTGATTTAGGGGAACAGTTTAGGACTATATTCAGTTCCAAATTCCCAGATTTAAGCAGTAAGCACATCCCAGAAACATTGTGTTTTTTATTTTGTGTATTCGTTTGTTTCTGTGGGATCTCTGTCAGGTTGGGCTCCTCTGTCCACTAGACTCTCTTTTAATGCTACAGAGTCCTGAACTCTGTGACCTTCAGTAGACCTTGAGGCTTAGGCATTTGCAGCTATATAACTCACCCAATATCTATTGTATAAGATTTTTCTGTAACAGCAAGTATCTTTAGCCCTCCACCCTTTGAACTTGTCAGGCAGATTCAAATATTTTAATGGTTAACCCTGAAGTATTTCCTTCTCCTGGTTGGCAGATAGCTTTTCATTAACCCCATGGCCTTGATCTTCAGTGTGTAGCCACCTCAGACTCAGCACGACCTTGTTGGTAACTCTAAAATGTAAGGTTATTTCACCCACACTTGAATCATTGCATAGCCTCCCACAGAAAACCTATGCACATGAGACAGAAAGTGAGTGTTCCAAGAGTGCTATGCAGGTACAAAAGTGGGACAGCAAGTCAGGGACTTGAAGCCACCCACGGGGTGGACCAGTGTAGGTAGCACAGACCAGAAAGACTCCATGAGGGAGCAGAAACTTCGAAGGAATGTGGGAGGCTTAGTTAAACATCTATGAGGGGCAGCACTAGTCAGATGCTGTTGGAAATGTAAGAGTATTTAAGATAGAGCCAGCACCCTACACTGGGGATATGAGCGCTAAATGAAAGACCCATGTGGCTCTGGAAGTGGCTTACACCCATGATGACGAACTGTTTAGCTTCTTCAGTGATACAAATAGCCCGCTGCAGCTTCAAGCTAGATTGAGCTAGATTGTCAGGACAATAAAAATGGGTGTGACTGAATAAGGCAGAGGTTTTGCAGATTTTGTTAGATGTCCTATATTAATTATCGTATGAAAGGTTCCTAAGAAACCTCTAAAGAACATAAC
This sequence comes from Hydrochoerus hydrochaeris, assembly GCA_004027455.1. Taxonomy (NCBI): domain Eukaryota; kingdom Metazoa; phylum Chordata; class Mammalia; order Rodentia; family Hydrochaeridae; genus Hydrochoerus; species Hydrochoerus hydrochaeris. Next base: position 223,086 of record PVLA01002415.1, read on the forward strand.
ATTATTTTCACTTCATAAACTGAAGAGCAAGATTTCAAAGAAGTATAGAAACCTACCAATTCAGACAGCTAAGAAATCAAAGATCCAGGACTAAAACACAGCACTTTTTGGCTCCAAAATCTCTGTATTATCTAGGATGATTTCCAGCCTAACCTAGGCAAGAAGAAACTCAGGAAAATTAAAGAAACATGTGAATCACTTTTCAGAGAAACAAAGAGAAAATGACCAGCGAAAGGTGATACTTTTGCAGCTCTACTTTCCTGCCTTGCTCTACCTGCTGCTCTCCAGCATCCATTTGTCTTCTCTCTGTTAAGTACTGGGATTTAAATCCAAGCCCTTCAGACTGAGATATCTCTCCAGCCCTTTTCTAATTTGTTTTTTGTTTGTTTGTTTTGGAGACAAGATCTCACTAAGTCACTAAGATGCCCAGCCTGGACTTAAACTTGCTCCTGTCCCAAACTTAGAGTTCTGGGATTACAGGCTTCCAACATTACATATGAGATATATAGTGATATGATATATATATATATATATATATATATATATATATATTATGATGTGATATGTATGTGTGTGTGTATATATATATACATATATATGTTTGTTATAGTCATTTCAAAAGGGAATGGGATAAGCTGCCATAATTCCATTGGTACAAATACAGAAAAATAGAAAATCAAACCACAGTATAAATTAGATTGACTAAAAGGGTTTTTAGGGTTTAGAAGAGTTCCCAAGGATAGAATTAGAAAGATATGTGAATATGGGTGGGGAAAATATTTTTCTAAAGTTTCCAAAAAACCCTGAAATCTAAAACAACAGGAACAGAGATACTCACCAAGGATCAAGGTGAATAGCAGAGCCATGATCTGGACAGTTGAAAGTGAAATGCTGAAACGTAAAGCTGAGTGGAGGCCAGGAGCAGTAATATTCAGCTTTGGCTACAAGTGAGCTAAGAGGAGGAAGACAGGCCAGTCCTGTGTGCAACAGAAACACTATCAGTTGGCCAGTAACCAATAGACCCAAGAGACAAAACGTACAGAGTTGGACCTGCTGAATTCAGCATGTTTAGAATCTAGAGGAAGAGAACTGAGAGAAAGAGGTTGAAAGCAACACTAAAATTAAAAATAAAAGTAAATAGGCTGTTCTGATTTGCTTCTGCTGTGAGTCAAGCTTGATCCATCTCTGCTTCACTTCTTCACTACATAAACAAGGGAAACAGCTCACACAGGGAAAGGCAGGTGGCTGTTTCCTGTTGGAAAACTAGACAATGCTTAGCCTCCAAGGAGAGACTGTGGAAGACATGGGCCGAGTGGATTCCTTTACTTCAGAAAGAGGTGCTTAGAGTCTATGGAAGCCACAGAGGTAGCCCTGAAGGCCCATCCAGGAGCAAGGTATTCACCTGTGTCTATAAGACCACTTTATACCTTCAAACCAGAGTTTCCAGGGCTTACCAAAGGGTCCATAGGTCTGCTCTTTTTTTTGTTTTTCAAGAGCCCATGGTCAGAGCTGAGGGGCAGCAGGTCCCTGGGGTGATGGACTCCCCGACTACTGTACTCAAGTATCTTCAGGTCTCAGTACAATGGACAGTGATTGGTCAGCAAGACCCTCAGTTATTCTCAGACTTCTTTGCTATATTATTAAGTAAAACTGTGTGGGAATTTCAGTTCTAGTTTAGCCAAGCATTCAACTTCATTTACTATCACAAGCTCAGCTGTTTCAAACGGTAATTTTTCGTCAGTATTGGAACATCTTAGCTTCTTTGTAATATTCAGCCACTTAGCACAGGACTTAGTCCCTTGCAGGCATTAGTTTTGAATCCTCTGCTTCTTCATTTATTTATCATAATGTTCAAAAAAGTTTTTAGCAGCTATGAATGCCCAGCAATGTGATTGACAGAGAATTGGATGGATAAATGAAAGAATTTGATCTACACTCAGAATGAGCCAGGAAGACTGAAAGTTTGAGCCCAGTTTGGGAGAATTATCCAACACCTATCCCAAAATATTAAATATTGAAAATCACACAATAAAGAAAGAAAATGATCTAATAATGCTTAGCATGAGAAAACTGCTTACAGCAAGAAAGACGTTTTACAGAAAGGAAAGTATAAGAGACTCCACAGACATTATGGAGGAAATGGCCTCTTTAATTTGGGACTGATCATGGATGACTTCAGAGAGATTATGGCCCTTGAGCAGGGGTTAGAGGTGAGCACAGTGGAGAATCAGAATGGAAGAAATCATTGCTATTTGTCTGCAGAGACAAAAGCAGCATTCCCCACTTAAGGAATGATAGGTAGTTTGAAATGACTGGCTTACATATTCTGCTTGGTGGTCATGATTTATTGGTTAGTGGAGTTATGGTGACCATATTATGAATGGATTTGTAAATGCTACTTACTTACATCCTTCCTCTCTAGGTTCTGCAGCATTGCACTGACAGACACAGAATATAGAAAAGACTCAAAGGAGCAGTTTTGCTATTGAGCTAGATGAGACTCAATAGCAAAACTGAGTCTCATCTAGCTCAGTTAGAGACTAGTGGGATCCAAGATCTTATGCATTTTCCTGCTTTTGTGACAACTGAGTTTACACTTGGAGACCGAAGACCTTCATGTGTCCTACAGGCAAACAGCCCACTGGACACCATGTGACTTGAAAATATATTCCTCATCTCATATGGAAAACTGAGTGAAACAAAAAGAAAGAGGAAAAAAACACACAAAAAATTCTACTTTAAAATATTTTATTAATAGTAAATAACATCCAAAATGTACAATAGGAAAAAATGTATAATACATATTTTGAAATGGGAAGAAACTGTTAAAAAGGAAAGAGAAACTGTGATAGGACAAAGGAAAAAAGAAAGAACCCATGAGAGTTAAGACATTATATCACTAATTTCTCTTATTAATTGAAAAGAAAGTTTTGTGCTAATATGGTTTGGTCAGTTTTACATGCCTATATCTTGTACTCTGAGCAACTACTTTGACGATAACAATATGCAATGTATTAACCATTATTACTTTCCTATTGTCTTGTTTTGAATTTTTTTTCATTGTTTTTGTTGTTTTCTCTCTTCAAAATAAAAAAATAAAATAAAATAAAAAACAGGGCCAGTGATTTAGCTCAGTGTCATAAGTACCTGCCTGACAAACACAAAGTTGCAAGTTCAATCCCTGGTACCATAAATAAATAAATAAAATTTTAAAAAAGAGTAAAGAACATGAAAAAAAGAAAAGGACTCTTCCCATTAGAGAGGATATGACTCCTTGAGTCTCAGGAACAACTGAAAGGCGTTGTGCATTTGAGAGCAGGTGTTCTAACTGCAGCTGGAGAAGCACTTGGAAGAGAGGCAGGCCAATGGTGAGTCATAGAGGTCCACTAGGAGGCTGCTGCGCCTGTCTGCAGAGGCAAAGGAGGGCTTGAACAGAAAGGGTGAGACTGTGCCTGATAGTCACAATTTGGGGGAGTGGGGTTTAAATGGCAGGTGAGTTGCTTAGCACTAACCCACGAGGCTGTGTTGGGCTTCTAAAATGTAGCAAAGGTCTGAAACAGGCACTGAGGTAAAGGAATTCTCAGGAAAAGTGAAAATATGAGCTTTATAGCATTAGGTTGGAAACCCACTTTGTAATCTGCATCAACATGCCCAGATGGTGATCTTGAGATCTTCTCAGGGTGCCCTTGGAGAACCAGTGTATGAGGCTCAGCAATCATGGGCTTCAAGTAGAGGGACCAACTCAAGTGGTTAAAAGGCTTGGAGAAGACCAGAGGATGAGCTTCCAGAAAGGCAAAGAGAAATAAGTCCTGGGAACAAAGTTTTTAATGAGGAAGGGCTGGAGGAAGGATTGGTGTTAGAAAGTTTAATGCAGGGGAAGTTGCTCAGAGACTGGAAGAGTGCTCAACATTTTAGAGCACGCTTAGCCAGGAGACTAGAAAAGTGGGAAGGGGAAGCTTCAGAAACAGAGGAGTTTAGGTAATTAAGAGATTATCAGGGAAAGACTTACCTACAAGAAGGAGATGAAATAGAAGGCACGGGTTGGAGAAGCACATAGCTATGTGAACGTAGGTATTCTTCTGGAGGGCATTAATTTTTTTTTTTTTAACCAGGAATCCCAACTCAAGGCATTGAACTTGCCAGGTAGGCACTGCTCTGCTGAGCTACATCTCAGCTCCTAGGAGGACATCAACATTTGAAACACATCAGAAGTTAGAAGACAGTGTCTGGATATTATCACAAAAGGCCCTCTATACATCCTGCTGGTTTGGCATCAAGGTGAAATCCCTCTGATAATTAACTGATTATGACAGCTGTCGGTGGACATCAGGAGAATATTTGAGAATATCTGAGTTGTTTGCCCCTCCATTCTTAGTACTTAATATTCAATAAATGATTGTTGGCTCCCAAGATGCATGAATGAGTGATTGTATTGTCAGACAAACAATATCACTGAGACTTTAGATTCACAGAAATACCATCTCTTGGCTCTAGTCCTTCTGACATTGTCTTCTATGGTTGGGCTGGGAATGCCATTCTGAGAGGTTTACCAAAATGACCTCCCCTTGGCTGATTTTCTATGAATAATTCATCTGCAATACAGGATTGTGAAGGGTTTGATTGCTCCTTCCTGTGTACGGCTGTAAATGCCTGTGAACAACAGCATTTATTCCATCCTGTTTCTCATTTTTCCTCTCAGGACTCAACCAGGAAAGAGAAGAACCTCAAAATCATGTTACATAAGAAGTAGCTCCATGACTTGGTAATTAGGGCCATTGACCACAGTCTTTAAGCATTTAGAATAAATTCATTCTGTGGGAAAGGAGGCAAAACCACCACCTAAATATGGAAACTACAGGGAAACATTTTTTAACTCACCATAAGAAAAAAAACAATGGGTTGTCCCTAACAGTCCTTGTGACCATGAGCCATCTGCACCTGTAGGTGTTCAGTCCCATGGGTCTTAATAGACAACCCAACACTTATGGTAATCACCAAATCTCAGGTCTATTTATGAAGGAAAATGAAAGCACTTGCAGGAAAGAGGTGCTAAGAACTTAAGTTCCAGCAGTGACTGTCAGTGTGGGACCTCTGTGGGTGCTGAGGAGCAGACAGAACATCTACATTGTGGCCTCACTGAAAACCATACTGTCCCCTGTTCTCAGGATGAGGGACCAAGAGGCAGGATAGGTGCTGGCAGTGAAAGGAATGAAGCCAAAGCAAGGAAACCCTGTCATCCTGACTCCTCTGGGTGCATCATACTGCCTATGTCCTGATGCAACCAAAAATAGCCCGAACTGTCCATATGTCCCCAGGGTGCTTTGTCCTGCGGGTTCACCTGTCCTTTCATGGACTTTCCCAGAACTGTCCTTAAACAGAGACATGATGCACAAAGGCCAACAGCCTGGGCTCTTCAGGCAGACAGCCCTAGTTCCAACTCAGTCACTTATTAACTGCATGGCCTTGACCAAGATTTCTTCCTAGTCTGTTTCTTAAGAATCTTGTTGACTAGATATATCATTGTTTTTGCTAGGATGATGAGTTTTTATTTCCGTCTTTTATTACATAAATGTTTAAATTAATCTTGCCTAATCCACATTCATGTTCCTCTTTCCAAGGGGAAATCAAAAGTGACAGCAAAGCAAGGTTACCTGATGACATCTCAGAAGCCTCAGGTCGGAGCAGTTCAGTTTCTAAGCTGCATTAGCTTTACCCCAGCCCCCATTCTGTGTCCCAAGCAGACTCATAGGATAGCCCTGAATGTCCATGTAGATCTCATGAAGGATAAATTCTCATATCAAAAGCCCTTTTTCTAATAATGTTGAAATACACAGTTCACTGCAGGGCCATGAGAAAAGAGGGAAGGAACTGTCTGAGGATGTGATCCAGATTCGAAAGTGTCCTGGGGTTACTGGACATCACTGCACTATGCTGCCCAGGCATGGAGGATGTTACACTAACACCAAAACCAGAGCTCCTAAAAAGTCATGTTCACAGTCTACTCCTGGGTGCTTCCTACTTACCCTTAGGAATACCATACTGTGAAATCACAATTTTTTTCTCACCAAGGAAACAATGACTTTCCTTAATATGTGTGACCAAACAAGCCCTCTGTCCTACCCCGCCCTTATTCCTGTTCTTCAGGGTCTGTGATCCTCTCCTCTGGGTCTGCACCATTCCTATTGCATGTGGCCTGAGAAGCAGTGTATTTCCTCCTTTCAGCTCTTAACCCGTGTTTTATTAACAAGGGCATGCCAATCATTCCTGAAAATCAGTAGGAAATGGAATAAAGAGAGGACAGTGATATGAAGAGAGGGTTAAAGCTTACAGAAGGAAGAAAAAGAACTGAATGGGGATATTCTCTGTCTCAAGATTGGTAACGGAATTTTTACCCAAGTGCTATTAACTTAATCATAGCTATTTATTGTATTGATTATCTATTGTGTACTAGGTACTCTCCCTGGCTTGGGCCAAGGAGAATAAGGGTAAGAGGTTAATGATACTTTTCTTTCAATATCCAAGTATCATGTTAAAACAGTATATTTTGAATGGTGTGGTATAAATCTAAGAACATCAACAGCTTCAATTTGTAGTGCCTATTGTATTTTATAATTATTAATAAAAATGATAACAATATTTATGCCAAATGATTTTAATTAATAATTAATCATAACATGAATAAGCATTATATTGCTGGGCATGGTGGTGCATACCTGTAATCCCAGCACATGGGAGGCTGAAGCAGAAAGATTCCCACAAGTTTGAAGTCAGCCTGAAGTATATAGCAAGATCCTATCTCAAAAAAAAAAAAAAACTTAAGCATTATGAATAACGTAAACATATTTTATTTAACATTTTAATTACTATTGGTATTTAACACAAAGCGTTGTTAACTTAATAACAATAAGTTGCAAACAGTGGCAAAAAAAATTACCAATTCAATTTCCATCTACAAATACAGATGCAGGATAAAATGTCTACAATGATATGGATAAATTTAGGCCAGTTCAGATACAAATATACACAGAGACAGGTGGTTTAAAGTAAGAGAAATTGGGGCCATGACTGTGCGCACTGAGGTACCATCCCAGCACACGGGGTGGACTCCCAACTCTGCTTCCGGGCAGTAAGACCATACTCTGCATCTGGGGTCAGCCTAAGAAGCAGGAGAGGGATGGGGCAGACCTAACCAAGCCATCTCAGTGAACTCCAGGAATCTAGCAGGGCCTAGAATCCAAACCTAGGCCAAGACCTGGGCGGTATCCCAGTGCACAGGACAAACTTGGAACTTCCCTCCCAGGAGAACCTTGGTTACCATGGAGTAACTGTACTAAATTGAATGAAGATTCAGTAACTGCCTCATCCAAACAGAAGATCTCAGCACATCCCCATCAGTGTGGTCAGTATATCCCTAAATAGAGGTGTACAGTGGGTAAACAGGGCCAGTAGTAAAGCCCCCTCCAACTAGTCTGCAAGGCCTTGGTGAGTCTGACAAGACTGTAGGTGACCCTCTCCTACACACAGAAAACAGGCAGAGTGAAAATGGCAATACGCAAAAGCAAAAGGCAATCTCAAACATCAAGTCCATTAGGAGCAAGTACAGGAGACACTGAAATAGAGGACTTCAAAAGTAACACACCAGAAATCTCTGAAAAGATAGCAAGTGAAATAAAAAAGCAACTCCATGAGGCCTTAAAGGAAATCAAATTAGAAGTACTCTCCCATGTAAAGACAGAAATAACAACCTTAATAAAGGAGTTGCTGAGTGCAGCTAAAGAAGAAACAGAGAAAAAAGTACAGGAGCATGGGAAACTGATTGAAACCATGAATAAACAATATAGAAAACATGCAGAATTCATCAAACAAACTGAGAGACATCTAAGAAAAAACATTCTATTGAAAGTGTGCAAAACCGCTTACATGAAGCTGAGAATAGGATTTCGGACCTTAAGGACAGGATCTCAGTTACTGATCATGAAAGAACAGAACTTTTAAAAAGAACAAAGCAGCATAAAGTGACAATCCAACAGCTTCAAGATGATGCCAAGAGTGACAATATAAGATTAATGGGCATTAGTGAAGATGCAGGAGTCAACACAAATGACATACATAAAATATTTACAGAAGTAATAACAGAAAATTTCCCAAGCATGAGGAAAAACCTGATATGCAGATAAGTGAGGCCTATAGAACACCAAACAGTCAAAATCAACATAAATCCACACTCAGACACATAATAGTTTAAATCTCAGATATACAGCATAAAAACAGAATACTAAAAGCTGTTAGAGAAAAGACACAGCTCACCTATCAAGGAAAGCCCATTAGAACCAAGGTAGACTTTTGAACACAAACCCTCAAAGCAAGATGAACTTGGAGTGAGGTATTTTAATCCCTGAAAGAAAACAACTTTCAACCCAGACTGATGTACCCAGCAAAACTTTCATTCAAATTTAATGGGGAAACAAGATACTTCCATGACAAAGAACAACTGAAGAAATTCACATCCACCAAACTAACCCTAAAAGAGTAGTGAAACACATACTAGACAGAGATAAAAATGACCACAATGCCCAGAACAACAATAGAAAGAAAACACCAGGCAGGACAAACAATTAAATAAGGGAGAAAAGCAGGAAGCAAACAACTGGAACATAACATGGCAAAGTCGAGCCAGTACATATCAATAATATCCATAAATGAAAATGGCCTCAATTCACCTATCAAAAGAAATAGTTTGGCTCTGGTAAGTGGCTGTGACCTGACTAGCCGCAGCTGCCCCAAAGCAAGAACCATATCAGCATTTCCTGAGACACACAATGTGCCATGTTGGACCTTGGGGCCCTAGGAAAACAGACAGCTGCCAGCATGCCACTCTGGTAAGTGTCTGTGGCCTGGCAAGCAGTGGCAGATCCAGGGCAAGAACCATATCAGAGTTTCCTAAGATACAAGAGGCACCATGTTGGACCTTGGGGCAATGAGAAAACAGGCAGCTACCAGCATGCCACTCTGGTAAGTGGCTATGGCCTGGCAAGCTGCAGCCCCACCATGGCGAGAACCATATCAGTGTTTCCTGAGACCCACAATGTGCCATGTTGGACCGTGGGGCATTGGGAAAATGGACAGTCAGTTCACTCCTCTGCTGGGGGGCTGTAAGCCTACCGGGGTGCTGGCTAAGAATCAAATATCCACTAGCAAGTGAGAGCCAGAGATCTGAGTATGTGCTGTGAATTTGACTATAGGCAATATAGCAAATAAAGGGAGTTTTCTTCTGTCATCTCTTAGAAGGCAAATATATTTATCTCTGTTTTGCTCTGTTCTGATCAATGGTATTGCTCAACTCAATATTCTGTTTTTATAATTTTGGTATTTCCTTTGATATTGCTCTACCTCACTGAAGAAACAAATATTGTGAAGAGGACCAGATATACTATTGTAACTATTGCTGTTATCCTGGTAACCTGCTGTGAGGTTCTGTACCAATTTCATTGCACTGCCTCAGTTGGCTATGTCTTGTCTATTTCTGCCATATTTTACTACCCTCAAAATAAAATAAATAAATTAAATAAAAAATAATAATAAATAAGAAAAAATTTTTTAAGTAAATAACAACAACAAAACAGACCAGTAAGGTACTGAGCAATCTGAAACATGATATAACTAAACAGATAATGGACTTAAAAAGCAAAAGGAGGAAAAGTGCTCTAAAGAATATAACTGCATGTATATTTAAAGGTGTAGAATTAATAATTATGTTGCTAAGTTTTTGTTGGATCAGAGAACAGAACTGTCTGCAGCCTCACTGTTTGAATGTCCACTTTGTGTGCTTTAATTTTTATAACTTGAAAAACCTCATCCAAGAAGACAATATGTAATGTATCAACTAGTGATTTCTTACTGTTCATTTTTTTTTGAAATTCTGTATTGTTTCTACCCTTTTTTCTGTTTTTCTTTATTTTTCCCCTCTCTTTAAATAAAATTTTTTTAAAAACTTAAAAAAAAAGAAATAGATTGACAGAATGGATCAACAAACATGATCCCACAATATGCTGTACACAAGAAACACATCTGACTCAAAAAGAAACTCATAGATTAAAAGTCAAAGGAAGGAAACAGTATGCCACACAACAGAAACCCAGAAAAAAGCAGAGGTAACCATCATATTTGCAGACAATGTGAACTTTAAACCTAACATGATTAAAAGAGATAAAGAAGGTCACAACATATGCATTAGTGGAAAAAATCAAGAGGAAGAGCTAATAATTATAAGAATATATGCACCAAACACAGGAGCACCCAACTATATAAGACAGATACTAAAGGACATGAAAAACCAAATACAAAAGAACACAATTATAACAGGAGACCTTAACTCCCATTGTCACAAAGAGATAGATCAACTAGACAAAAAGTAAGCAAAGAAATAATAGACCTGAATCATACCTGTAAGCAATTGGACTTAGTAGATGTATACAGTGTTCCACCCAACCACATCAGAATACACATTCTTCTCAGCTGTGCATGGGGCAGTCTCTAAAATAGACCATATATTATCCCATAAAACATTATCAAGTAAATGCAAAGGTATTGAAATCATCTCATGCATAATATCTGACCATAGTGCATTAAAATTAGAAATTAATGGCAAAAGAAATTGTAAAACTTGCATAAATACATGGAAATTAAATAACAGCCTTTTGAACAACCAGTGGGCTACAGATGAAATTAAAGAAGAAATAAAGCAATACCTACAATTCAATGAAAACATAGAAAAACAACATACTGTAATCTGTGGGATGCAATTAAAGCAGTCTTAAAGGGAAATATATAGCAATAAATTGTCATATCAAAAAACAAAACAGGCACAAATAAACAACCTAATGCTCCATCTCAAGCTTCTAGAAAAAGACCAAGTTAAACCCAGAGCTGATAGAAAAGAGGAAATTGCAAAGATTAGAGCAGAAGTCAATGCAACTGAAACTAAAAAAACAATACAAAGAATAAACAAATCAAAAAGCTGGGGGTTTTTTGAGAGAATAAACAAAATTGACAAACCCCTAGCTAATCTCATCGAGTAAAAGAAAGAAAAAAGCCAAAATCACACAATAAGGACTGAAAAGGGGGAAATTACTACAGATCCTATGGAAATTCAAAAGATCATAAATATCTACTTTGAAAATTTCTACTCACATAGAGTGGAAAACACAGAGAAAATGGACAGATTTCTAGAAATATATGAACTACCAAAGCTCAACCAAGAAGACATAGCAAGATAAACCAAGAAGATATAACAACCCAATATCAGCTATTGAAATTGAAAATATAATTTAAAACTTACCAACAAAGAAAAGTCCAGGTCCTGATGGACTCAAAGATGAATTCTACAAGAAGTTTAGAGAATATTTGATGCCAATACTCCTTAAACTCTTCAATGAAATTGAGAAGAAAGCAATCTTCCCTAAATCATTCCTGGAGGCAAGAATTACTCTAATACCAAAACCAGAGAAAGAGCCAACCAAAATGGAGAACTACAGACCAATCTCACTAATGAACATTGATGCAAAGATTCTCAACAAAATACTGACAAATAGAATGCAGCAAATCATCAAGAAGATTATACATCATGGCCAAGTGAGGTTCATTTCAGGAATGCAGGGATGATTTAACATACACAAATCAATAAATGTAATATACCACATCAACAGAGCCAAAACAAAAACCACATGGTCATCTCAATAGATGCAGAAAAAGCTTTTGATAAAGTCCAACACATGTTCAGATAAAAACCCTTCAGAAAATCGGAATACATGATGTCTACTTCAGCCTTATACAGGCAATCTATGACAAACCAACAGCCAAGATTATACTAAATGGATAAAAATTAAAGCTTTCACCTTAAAATCAGGAACAAGACAAGGATGTCCACTATCACCACTCCTTTTCAATATAGTTCTGGAAACACTAGCCAGGGCAATCAGACAAGAGAGATAAATAAAAGGAATAGAGATAGGAAAGGAAGAAGTGAAACTGTCACTATTTGCAGATGACATGATGCTCCATATAGAAGACTCAAAAAACTCCATTAAAAGACTACTAGAGGTAATAAACAAGATCAGCAGGGTAGCTGGATACAATGTCAATGCTCAAAAATCAATAGCATTCCTGTACACAAATGAACAACCCACTGAGAGTGATATTATGGAAATAATGCCCTTTATGATAACATCTAAAAAAATGAAATACTTAGGAATCAACCTAACTAAAAATGTAAAAAACCTATATGCTGAAAATTATATTATGCTGAAAAAGGAGATTGAAGAGGGTATTAGAAAATGGAAGGACATTCCTTGCTTTTGGTTAGGAAGAACCAAAATTGTGAAAATGGCCATACTCCCAAAACTGTTATACAGATTTAATGCAATCCCAATCAAAATACCATTGACATAACTTCACAGATCTAGAGAAAACACTCTTAAAATTCATTTGGAAATGGAAGAAACCTAGACTAGGAAAGGCAATTCTGGGCAACAAAGGCAAGGCAGGAGGCATCTCAATTTCTGACTTGAAACAGTACTGTAAAGCCACAGTGATAAAATCAGCATGGTACTGGCAAAGAAATAGACCTGAGGATCAATGGAACAAATTAGAAGATGCAAGCACAACTACAAAGACACTCAGCCACCTGATATTTGACAAAGGGGCTAAACATGTTCACTGGAAGAAGAATAGCCTCTTTTAATAAATGGTGTTGGAAAAATTGGCTCTCCACATGCCGAAGACTGAAACTAGATCCATGCCTATCACCATGCACAAAACTAAAGTCTAAATGGATCAAAGACCTAAATATTAAAACAGAAACACTAAATCTACTGAAGGACAAGGTAGGTAGAAGTCTTGGAGACATAGGGGTAGGCAGAGAATTCATGAACAAAATGCAAACCACATGGGAAATACTTCATAGAATCAACAACTGGGATCTCATATTATTGAAAAGTTTCTGCACTTCAAAAGAAATCACCAAAAGAGTGAAAAGAAAACCCACAGAGTGGGAAAGAATTTTAGCCATCAATCCCTCAGACAAAGGACTTATATCCAGAACATATAAAGATTTGAAAAACATCAAGGCCCCAAATTCAAAGACCCTCTCCAAAAATGGGCATTTGAAATAAACACACAGTTCTTAGATGAAGATACACAAATGGAAAATAAATACATGAAGAAACGCTCACCATCACTGATGACTCGAGAAATGCAAATAGAACAAAACTGAGATATCATTTCACCCCAGATAGAATGGCTGTCATCAAGAAATCAACTGATAACAAATGTTGGCAAGGCTGTAGGAAAAAAGGAACACTGCTCCACTGCTAGTGAGAGTGTAGACTGGTGCAACCACTATGGAAATCCTTATGGAGAATTCTCAGAAGACTAGGATTGAAAGCTCCATTCAGTCCAGCTATTCCTCTCCTGAGTATTTTCCCAGAAGAACTGAAAAGGTCATATCACAGTGATATATGTGCACTCATTTTTATAGTAGCACAACTTGTAATAGCTAAATCTTAGAAACAACCAAGATTCCCATCAACTGCCAAGTGGATGAAAAGGATGTGGTGTTTTTATACAATGGAATATTACTCAGCTATTAAAGAGGATTATCTTGAGGTCTTCATACGTAAATGGAGACGACTTAAGACTATCGTCATTAGTGAAATAAATAAGAATCATATGTATAAATATCATATTGTGTCTGTAGTGTAAAAAGTGATAATGACTATAAGAGTAATAAAACCCCAAATGTGTAATTGGTATTGTAAAAAAAAGAGGAAAAGAAAGTGCTCTAAAGGATGTAACTACATGTATGTTTGAGTGTGTAAAATAGATGATCATATTTCTGAATCTTAGTTGGATCATTGAGCAGAACTGTTTTCAGTCTCACTGTTTGAACGACTACTATATATCCTTTAATTTTGTAACTTGAACAACTATATCCAAGATGACTATGTAATTTATCAGCTAGTGATTTCACAGTGGTTTTTTTCTGTTTTTTTTTCTTTTAGAGTTCTGTATTGTTGCTACACTTTTTTCTGTTTTGCTTTTTTTTTCTCTTTAAATAAAATTGAAAAAAATGTGCAATTGCTATTGTAAAAAAGAGAGGAAATAGGAAGTGCTATAAAAGATATAACTGCATGTATATTTAAGTGTGTAAGATTGATAACTACATTTCTAAGTTCTTGTTGGATTGTTGAACAGATCTGTTTGCAGTCTCACTGCCTCAATGTCCACTTTGTATGGCTTAATTTTGTAACTTGAGCAACTATTTCTAAAAGGACAATATGCAATTTATCAACTAGTGATTTCTGACTATCTTTTTTTGAAATTCTGTAATATTCTAACCTTTTTTTCTCTTTAAATAAAATTTTTAAAAAATAAATAAATAGGTAGATAAATAACATAAAATAAGAGAAATTTGTCATCTCCATTCTGGTGATTGGAAGCCCAAAATCAAGGTGTTAGGAGAGCCATTCTGTCTCTAAAACCTCTATGGGAGGAACATTTCTTGACTCTTGCAACCTCCAGGAATTTTTTGGTTTATAAATGCACCATTCCAACAATTTCCTCTTATATTTTCATGGTGTTTTCCTGTCATCTACTTCAAAGTACCTCTTTCTCTATGGACCATAGACTTACTGAACTAGGTTTTGCTCTAATGGTCTCATTTAAAAACTGCCAAAACACCTCCAAAGAAAAGCAATCACAACGAAGCTTCTCCAAGGCAGATCACCTGAAATCCTTCCTTCTTGTTCTCCTTTTAATACCATCCCTTCAACAATCCTCCCTAAAGTGGATCTTTCAAACCCAGAACCATGCTGACTCAATTCAACTGGGTGTTCCCACTCAAATTAACAATCAACCAATTAACCACCACACTTACAGATCTATGGCTTCAATTAAACAAAGCAAGTAACTACTAGGGAAATTTTGGGGAAACGTTATGTCCTCCCAAAATAGAAACACTTTCATCCTACTAGGGTAAGACAATTGGAGTTACAGATACAAAGGAAAGAGCACTTATGCTTTTGTGATGCTGAGAGCAACTGGGCCTTTCTTCTCTCCATTTGTATGGAGAACATTGCTAAGGCTCTCTGCTGCCCACCCTAAAGTGATTTAGCAGGCCACATGGACTTTACATCTGACCAAGTCCTGTCTAACCTTAGAGGCTCTGATGATAATGGCCAGAGATGACAAACTCCACTTGAGGCCTCAATCTTATTTAGACTGAAACACAGTAATGTAGGAGATATAACCAGGGCAGGATCCAACTGCAAGTGTCACATACAGAATTCTATGTTTCCAAGAACTAAGCCCACCCTACTTCCCTAGATTTCCTCCTTGGCTTCTGTCCCACTGTGTGCTAAATCTAGAACAACTCTAACTTGATCAATAAATTTCCATCATAGTAGAATAAACAGTAATAGAAACACCAAATATTTGCTGAATTATTAATAGACATTAGACACTGTTCTAAGAGTTCTGCATGAATTAACTCATTTGAACTTCATGATGCAAGGCCAGTGGGCCTTAATCAAAATGATGGGAGCCAGAGGTGTGTCAGATTTTGGATTTGCTGGGATTTTGCACACAATAAGATATTTTTGGGGGGAATATAAATAAAAATTCATTTATGCTTCATAGGCAATTTACATAAATTACCTGAAAGTAATTTTATGCAATACTTTAAGTGTCTCTGCATTTGGACTGCAACTTACCACTTGGGGTCAGGTGTGGGATTTTCCACTTGGGGAATCATGTCAGCCTTCACTTTTAGGTTTTAAAGTATTTCAGACTCCAGGTTTTTGCATCACGAACGTTTGATCCATTACCCATGGTGAAAATTATGTTATTACTACAAGGTAAGCAAAGTTCCAGAAATGATCAACAGACCTTAATGAGACAGGAAAAATTCAAGTCTTCCAACAGTTTAAAAGAGAAGAATCTTACATATATTAAGAATACTGGTGCTGAAAGGAAACTTAGGAAACAGCTTGTTCTGACCTTTATTTCTCTATTTGAAGATTGGTGTTCAGCTTTAAATGAATAACTACTATTAGTATTTGGAAGAAGAGAGAAGGGAAGAGTAAGAGACATTGTTTTTGAGGCAAAGAACCATCTCCATCTTTCATTTATGACCATTTTTCACCTTTTTGGTGGTGGTGGACATGATGGAGGATTCTAGCTTTGAATAATTTACTAATGACTACTATTAATCTAATTAGATCCTTTTCTTCAAATAACAGAGATGTCCACTAACATGTAATGAATAGGAAGAGATCACACAGTGAGGTAGTTTCATAACTGCTTCAGAAGACCTGGATCCTGATTCTTTCCACCACATTGTGGTATTGACACTCTTATAATAATACACAACATACAACTCTAAGTGTGTTGCCCACTGCTGAATTAGTTGCCCAATATAGTGAATAGCCACATTCTAATCTGAAGGGGATAGGAACTGGGTCGGAGAGCACTGGTATAGATTTCCACTTTTGACAATCTCATTTACTGATTTCTCTAAAACATTAAATTAAATATTAGCAACTGTTACATGGAAATGGTACTTTACTGTTCCATCTTGGACAGTAAGACTATCTCTCTGGACCCCATTTTTTCTCATTTGAAAAGTAACTCATATGTTGAACAGACAAAATTTATGTAGATTCATCTGCTAAGATCTGTTCACTTGTCTCTACCAGTAAGACAGAAGTTTCACATAGGCAGCCTACATGTGCTTCATGGAACATAAATATTCTTTATTCCAATGAATTGTAGGGAAACAAAGCCCACAGGATTGAATCCTCTTCCTAGCTCCATTCAACCTATAGTCATAATTTAAAGCAAAACAGAAAACCTTGGATAAACTAGAAATGAAAATTATTCCCTAAGCTGATAAAGGATGACAATGTTATTCTACAGTTAAAAAAATACAAAGATCAGGAAGCAATAAAAAAATTCTACCTTCACTGTCTACATTCTACATTATACCATCTACACTGGCCAGTGCAATAGAACACAAAAATGATGAAAGATATAAAATTTTTTTAAATAAAGTAAAATATTATTATCTAAAAACAACATAGTTATTGAAGGTCTATGGCAAAAATCTAAAACTAAAAATTTGTCAAGGCTTAAGGACTCAACATCAAACTACAAAGTCAGTTGGATCTCAATATATTAGGAAAAATAAAGGAAATGAAATTTCCAAACAACACTATATTAAACCATTTTTAACAATACATCAAGGGGCTGGGGTTTAGCTCAGTGACTCAAGCACTTTGCTGGTAGGCACAAGGTCATCATTTTGATCCCTGGTACCAAAAGACAAAAAAAAAAAGATACATCAAATGTTTAAGAAACAATATAATAAAGTATGTAATAAAGTCCTTAAATTTATTTTTTAATTTAATTTAAAGAAAAAAAAACAAGAAAAGGATAGAAATGATTCAGAATTAAAAAAAGATAGTAAGAAATCACTAGTTGATAAATTACATACTGTCCTCTTAGACATAGTTGCTCAAGTTACAAAATTAAAGCATGCAAAGTAGATATTCAACAGTGAGACTGTAAACAGCTACACATGCATGAGTCTTTACATGTATTTCTATCCTTTCTGTATTAGAGGGAAAAACAAAACATAGCAAGACAAAACAAAACAAATTCCTATAAGAACATGAAACCAAAAAGTCCTATAAAACCACAGTCCAAGGTGATCTACAATGGTTACTGTGTTATTTCTTGTTATCTTCAATAGAATTGTCTATATCATCAGGCATATTTAGATATAGCAGTATAATTGAATATAGCAGTACATAACAATATTAGTAAAAACAAAACATTGTAGACAATGTAAAACTTCAAAGGTAGGTAATAATCAAACCACAGTGGGTATCCTAGTGACTCCTGTCATCTTCAGTGTAGTTGCCTATACCCTCAGACTTGATACTATCAATCATAACAGCTTTGAATAAAGTACGTCAATACAAAACAGCAATGTAACAAACTAGATTCAATTAAGATCAGTCAGGGTAAAACAGTGTAAGTTATACAGAACTGTAGATTAAGTTAATAGGAAATTAAGGATGATTACTGTACTATATCCTGCTATTTTCAGGATAACTGTTTGCCCTCAGATCTAGTACAAGTAGAATGAGTGGAACAGAATATAATCCATCTAAACAGAGTGATGTGAGCAATGTGGGGTTTTTTTTATTTAAAGAGAAACAAAAGCAAGTAAAAGGTAGAGATAATACAGAATTAAAAAAAAAAGATAAACAATAAGAAATCACTGGTTGATAAATTACATATTGTCTTCTTAGAAATAGTTGTTCAAGCTACAAAATTAAAGCACACAAAGTAGATAATCAAACAGTGAGAGTGTAAACAGCTATGCATGCGTGAATCTCTACATGTATTTCTATCCTTTCTGTATTAGAGGGAAAAACAAAACATAGCAAGACAAAACAAAACAAATTCCTATAAAAACATGAAACCAAAAAGTCATATAAAGCCACAGTACAAGGTGATCTACAATGATTATTTTGTTGTTTCTCATTATCTTCAATAGAATGTCTATATCATCAGGCATAATTGAATATAGCAGTATAATTGAGTATAGTAGTAAATAACAATATTAGTAAAATAAAATATTGTAGACAGTATAAAACTTCAAAGGCAGGTAATAATCAAATCAGAGTGGATATTCTAGTGGATCTTGTCATCTTAAGTGCAGTTGCCTATACTCTCAGACTTGATACTATCAATCATAACAGCTTTGAATAAAATCTATCAATACAAAACCATGATCCAACAAACCAGATTCGATTACGATCAGTCATGGTAAAACAGTGTAGGTTTTACAGAGCTTTAGATTAAGTTAATAGGAAATTAAAGATGATTACCATACTATATCCTGTTATTTTCAGGATTACTGTCTGTGCCCTCAAATCTAGTAAGGTAGAATGACTGGAACAGAATGTAATACATCTAAGCAGAGTAGTGTGAGTAACGTGGGTTTTAAATCCTGGTGCACTATTAACAATATAGCGTATCAAGGCCATCTATGTTAAAGTTTCTAGTTATCCTTCTTTGCCTCATTTCTGCTATGCTATTTTTTTGCCTTTGTTTAGTTTTCTCCTTCATTCTATTGCCTGCCCCACTCATTGAGACCTTTCTGCCACTGTTCCTAAAATCCTGGCATTTTTTTCTCTCTCTCTCTAGAATGCCCTTCAGCATTCTCTGCAGGGTAGGATTGGTGGTCACAAACTGGCCCAGTTCTTCTTTGTCATGGAAGCATCTTGTTTCTACATTAATTTCTAGTGACAGTTTTGCAGGGTACATCAATCTGGGCTGGAGACCACCTTCCTTCAGGACTTGGAATACTTTGCTCCAAGCTCTTCTTGATCTGATGGTCTGTGTCAAGAAGTCAGCCGTGATTCTGACGGGCTTACCTTTATAGGTAGTCTGTTTCTTTTCTTTGACAGCTTTTAATATTCTGTTTTTATATTGAATTTCTGGTATCTTGATTATCATATGTCTGAGTGTAGATCTGTTTTTGTTGTAGGTGTTTGGAGTTCTGTATGCCTCACACAACTGAATGTCATTTTCTTTTCCCATGCTTGGGAAGTTTTCCTTAATTATTTCTGTGAATAGCCTTTGTAATTCACCTATATGTATTCCTGCTTCTTCATTCGTGTTTCTTATTCTTAAATTGTAGATTCTCTTGTCATCTTCTAGCCTTTGTATTATTACTGCCTGATTTCTTGTTATTTTTAAGAGATCTTTCCTTTCATCATCACACACTGCCAACTTGTCTTCAAGTTTTGATAGTCTATCCTTAGTTTCTTTTAAGGAGTTTTGCCAGCTTTCAATGGCATTTTTAATTTCCTGGTAGTTTCTTTGAATCTGCTTCATGTATTCTATATTTTCTTTATATATTTTATAGAATGTTTCTCTCCTTTTTTGTGTTTCTCCCTTCTTCCGTCTGTATCATCCTGAGAGATGCTTCCTGAGAGCATTCCTTTTATTACTCTACTCATATCTTGCTTTACCTGATTTAATATTTCAGTTTTGAGCTCATCTACAAGGTCCCAAAGATATCTCTTAATGTCCATTGAAGCCATGTCTGATGTTGTGTGTTTGCCGCCCTCAGTCTACCTTGTTTTTCCTTCTCCTGGATCATGGCTCTCAGGGTTCTGGGCTGGGGGCCTCCTCCTGCCTCTCTCTCCTGTCATGGCCCTGGCTTCTTCCACACAGTTCCCAACCCCCTTCCCTATTGGCCATGTTTTCTCCAAAGCACACTGGTGAGGGACCTCTGCCCTTTCCTGCCTGCTCTTGTCACTGAGGTGCAAGCAACATTTGTGTATGCCTGCCCCTCCCCACCGGGCCAGCCAAACTTAAGGTGTCTTCGCCCGGTTAGTGCATGCTAGGTGCAGGGAACTGATTTGGGACATCTCAATGGGTCCCAGCTAGGGCGCATCCCAGTCCAAGCAAATCCCATGAATCTGCTCTGGGGAAGAAGCAACCAACCGAAGTCACTGTCACTCCCAGTTCAGGCTCCTCCTGCCAGATTCCAACATGTCACCCATTTGATCATGCCCTTCCTGTGGGGGAGGGGTCTCATTACCAGCACTGACCATGGATCACTGAAGGTCCCTTCACTGGCTCCACTCTCTGCTCTCCGCTCTCCTTTGGGCTCACCAACCCCCGACTTCAGTGCTGCTGTGCTTCCTGTGAGTGGCAGCGGGAGCTAGTTTGGGTGGCTCTGCCTGCCGGTGTGGATGCAAGCTGGTGCAAAGTTGGCTGGTCGCTGTGAAAATGCTGTGTCCTGTAGTTTTTAGCTGTTTCAATTGTAGCCCTGAAGTATTTGATGAGCTTTTTTACATTTTAATTTCTTCCTGTGTCAAGAGGATACATCCTCTGTCTGGGTTTCTCCAGGGTGTTTTATTCTGGCATATGAATTGTTTCTCCCAGGAGGCTTTGTATTCTGTTGCTCACTGATAGGCCATCTTGTCTCTTTCCTTTAACTGAAATTCATAAAACATCGCCCAGAGAAATTAAATGTCTTAATAAATGGAGAGCTAGAGCATACTCATGGTGAGTGTACTCAACAATGTTAAACCTAGTTATCCTCCCTATAAGTTATCCATAGATTCTTATCAATCCCTAGTGGGACTCCAGTATAATTTTCTGGCCATTTAAAATGCCTAGTTCTAAAATTTATGTAAATTGCCCTGGCCTAGAATATCTGACACAACTCTGAAAAAAGAAAAATATAGCAGTTCAACTCTCTGATCTTAAGACTGCTACAGTAATAAATACCATGTGGTAGCAGCATAGGATGAACAAATAAATTAATGGAACACAATAAAGAGTTCAGAAATAGAGCAAACATATATCATCAGGTGATAGTTTTTTATAACAAAGTGTCAGCTCAATGCAACAAAGACAAGAAGGTTTTCTTAACCAATAGTGTCAGATCAACTGTGTATTTGCATGGAAAATATAAACCTACTTTTTTCTACCATTAATATCATCATCATTATTATCATCATCATTGAAATGGATCACACACCTAAGCCCAAAACATAGTTCTATAAAACTTCTAGAGGAAAACATCAGAAAATGTCTTTGTGACCTAATCATAATCAGAGAGTTCTTGGGGGTGGGGACCTAATAATTTACAACTTGAAAAATTAGACTTTACTAAAATTAAGTTCTTTTCCTTGTAAAAAGACAAAACTTAGCAAAGAGTAAAACAGAAAAGAATACCTTACTAGGAAAAAAAATTTGCTTTTAGATTATATTATACAAAGAATTCCTACAAAATGAAATAAGAGATAAGCAATCCAGTTAAAAGTGGACAAAATTTTTCAACAGGCACTTCACAAAAGAAGATATTTGAGAGCCTATAAGAAAATTGAGAACACTTAACAACATTAGTCATAAGGGAAATGTAAATTAAAGGCTCAATTTAATAAACATCATATCCAATAGAATGTTTTTAATTAAAAAAAACTGGCAATATTCAAAGTTGGAATGTAGTGGTAGAGCACTTACATATGTAGTATGTGTGAAGCCCCAGGTTTGAACTCTAGCGCTAAAAAAAAAAGTGTTGATAAGTATGTAAGGCAATGGGATGATTTTCAAAGATTGTTACTGATACTATAAAATGTTGTGGTCACTTTCAAGGATTGTTCAGGATTTCTAATGTTAAACCTGCATCAACTCTGTGACCTAGAAATCCCCATTCTAAATATTTACCCCACATAAATAAAAATATATTTGTCAAGCAATACTTGTACAATAATGTTTATACATATCTTATTCATAGTAGCCACAAACTAGACACTATTCAAATGTTCATTAGGGTATAAGTGAGATGTAATACACTCATGCAGTGATGAAGTACTCAGCAACTTAAAAACCATGAATGATACATGCAAAAAATGGAGATGGCTCTCACAAACATTATATTGAGTGAAACAAAACCAAACCAAACAAAAGTACTGTGTGATTCAATTTATATAATATCAAATGTCAGGAAAAATTGATTCATAGTAGTAAAAGTAAAACATAATTTGTTCCAGGATGGTGAATGTATAGTAGATAAGAGGAAATACCAACAATTTTTGTGGTGTGATGCATGTGTTTTATATGAACATGGACATAACTGGTCAAATATTTCTGTGTGTGTGTGTGTGAGTGTGTGTGTGTGTGTGTGTATAGTAATAGAGTAATTCCACAACTGTCTACTACTCATTTACTATGCACTAGGCATTTTTATGGGCACTAGGAATACACTAATGAGTAACAGATAAAAGTTCCTTCCCTAATGGATCACACAGGCTGCACAGCAAATAATCAAATTAATTCACTTTATTGTTTGAAATTGGTAACAGTTAGAAACACTCTTTTATGTTCATCATCACAAGGAGGATTAAATAAATTATGTTATACCCATGCAGGGGAATAGTATTCAGCTCTAACAATGAATGAAGGATTTATGTATTGACATAGAATGATCTCTAAGACCTATGGTTTACAGAAAACAACAACATACAATCTGATATGTATAATATGGTACCATTTTCATAAAAACAAAAGAAGTAAACATATATGAACTTAGCTGTCTGTTTATACATAGATATATTTATACATATTATGAAATATTATCTAAGCAATTGGTAAGAAAGGTTGCTTCCAAGGATAGGAACTAAAGAGCTGAATTTAGGACTTTATGTCAAATTACATATTTTGAAGTTGGAAACCTGAAAATATGTAACCTACTACCAAAAAACATAAAAATGTTTTAAAATTTTTCACAATTGGAGAAAAACACATATATTTCTAAAGCAACTTTAAATCTGCAATAGTTCATAGGATGGTATAAATTTGTTTGCTTCTTTGTTTGTTTGTTTTTCTTTGAACAAAGAAGCTCAGCTGTGACCTACTCAGACAAGGCTGCTGCCTGACCTTAATTTCTCCCTGCTCCTAGGTCATCCATACAGCACCATCCTGGCATGCGCTGCAGACCTATGCATAATGCGAATGTCATCCCACCTCAACCCACCAAAGAAATACACAGGGTACAAACTGCACAGCAGTAGGTAATGTCCCTGAGGCTACCCCTATTGCAAATGAGGGAAAGAAGAGCCCAGTTCCTACCAGAGTGTTCTGTGTACATCTCTTGAGTCTTGGAGTTCCAGCACTCCTAACTGGCTATGATTGCTTTAAGGCATTACTAGTTTTCTTATGATCTGCCTCTGTCTGTAGGCTGTTCAAACTATCCAGTTGCTCTCCATACCTGTAGAAGCTGAGAGTGTTTCCTCTGGGAACTGGTTTAAACAGGTTATAGCTAAAACCAGTAAAAATGACCAGTTTCCTGAATTCATACGGCATTTATTGAACACCTGCTAAGTATCCTCACTTAAGTGAAGATGTGGTAATTGAAAAGTATGGTAAGCCTCTACCCTGAAGAAAGCATTTACTTTAGTGAGACAGGCATGCAGATAAATCCGAACAAGGGTGCTTCTCAAGCTCTGCTTGTGTGCTCTTTGAGTGACTGCCAGTAGACTTCCCTAGGAGGCAGGCCGGTTTGTAGAGTTTGAAGAATCTCTTGGCTATGAAGTTAACCTGTGTCCACAGGTGAGATTCAGTTAACAGGTGTTTCTAGTGAAGTGACTGGACAGAAGTCTGCTATATATTTCATTCCTAAATGAACCTAAACGATTGCTCTTCCCTCTGTTGGATCACCTTCCTTCCTCCCACCTCCATAGAATTAGTTACTTCTACAAAGCAGGACAAAGTAATCAGTAAGGACATGAAACTTGTGGTCAACACAATCAATTAATTGGACTGAATAGATATTTACATAACACCACACTCAAATTTTTCAAAGCATATAGAATACATTCAAGTCACACTCAATGTATGGCCTATGAGTATCAAAGGATTTCAAATATACAAGGAAAATTCTCCAATCACAAAGGGATTAAATTAGAAATCAAGAGTAAAAGATAAACAAAAATTTCACAAAATTTAGATACTATAATGCCAAATATTACGTATGGTAATCCAAGTATTGTATTCCCTTTTCCAGTCTTCTTCACAACCCAAAAACTTATATTTGTAATCCTATTGAGATGTTATTGGAATCTTGACAAGTTAATTTCAATCTACCACCTCCAATGTGTCACATGATGAAAGTAAAGACAGCAAGACATATTCAAAATTAAGGGCAGTTAAGGGGTCCTAAATCCAAACCCTGTGAGGATGTATGGACAAAGGCACTGATCCAAGGCCCCTCCCAGATTTATTATCTTGGGAAGGGGGTGGCTTGAGGATGAGTGACAGTGAGGATGGCGGGAATTAGGTGAGTAACTTGAGCTGGCTGGCCAGGTAGGGAGAAAAGCAACTTTGCAAAATGCAGGGAGAATGGTATGTAGAAGGATCAATCTGCATAATAAATTAACAATTGAACTGTTTTTGGAGGCTGCTGCTTTAGTTTCTAATATGTAAACTTTGTGCCCTGAGGACTCATAGCCTCTTCATCTCAAGGCTTATACCCATTTGACATTACTGGAGGTAACTAGCTCTACCTTCCCACTGTACTCATATCAGAGAGCACTACGCGAGGAAACAGGAGACTGTCTGATGGCTTTAGAGATTACACAACAGTACCTGTCTAGAATTATTTGCAATGTTTAGAGCCAACTGAAGACAGAAGGAAATATCCCAGTTAGCTTCATACATATCAGTATATGGAAATCAGTCTTGCTATAACCAAAGTTACAGCAATTGTTCTGCATTCAAGGGGAGTCACTCAAATTGTCTCCTACATTTAGAAATTAGGGTGATGCATTTTCATAAGCTATGATTTAAGGAAAAAGAGTCAGGATAAGTTAGAATTTTAAAATGTCACATATAGAACTAAAAAGAAATTTCACAGTTTTAAATGCTTATAAGCAGAAAAGAAATCTATAATTCATTATCTAAATTTAGATTTTAATCTAGAAAAAGTTCAGGTAAATGCAAAATAGAATAAAAGAAATAATAAAGATAAGAGCAGGTGATAAGACCTCTGCTGAAATCACCTCATCCTGTATATATCTTTGTAGACAAGATCACCCTCAAAATGACCCATCTGGTTCACAGTGAAGTACAGGAAACATGCAGCTTTCCTATCCCTCTTGGAGTGCACCAGCTATTTCTGATGCTACCCAGTCTCTTCATCCCTTTTTACAGGGAGCTCCAGTCAGCTGCTCACCTTCAGACATTTTCAAATGTAACCCATATACCAGTACTGGGGGCTTCACATATCCTATAAAAATGTGTTCATCTTTATAGGAGTTTTCCTGCATCCTCTATTATTTGGTTTAAGGGCAGAGAGTATAAGAAATATAACACACAAAAGCCCCTCTTAAAAATAATTCTTCACTACTAATCTATCTTAACAAATGCTTAGGGCTGGGGATTTAGCTCAGTGGCGTAAGTGCCTGCCTGGCAAGCATGAGGTCATGAGTTCAATCCTGAGTACCAAAAACAAACAAACAAACAAACAAATTCATGGCCTTCTCTTAAAAGCCTAGATGTTATGGGAGGGCAAGAAAAGCAGTCTCCCAATCTCTTAGCATTTTCTATACAAATGGTCAGTGACTTATTTTCTTGTATATTGGGTCAGAAACTTATTTTCCTAAATCTGCTAAAACCTCAATACTATGCATAGTAAAATCATAGTTAACATTTTATATGAGAAAAGTAGATTTTATTAACTACTTTCCAAAGAACATAATAGCAGAAAATTATATCACTGCTACCCACAAAAAAATGGCCAAATAAATTCTCTGGATATTTTGGTTCTTCCTAATGTTCTCCCTTATAATGTAACAGAACTAACCCTCACCTGGACCCAGGTAGCTACACAGATGATGGGTAGTGTCATAGGCAGCTGAGTCAGTTAGAAATATTATAGGCAGTGGGATAGGGCTAGGTCCTCAAACGAGCCCTTGCAACTGTGGGGGAGAAAGGCACCTCCTGCTGTGGGACAGGTCTCAAGCCAAAAGATCAAACAAATGTACTCATATTCTAAGGACTGATATTCTAAATAGTTCCCAACACCCTGAGGAAGTCAGGAGTCACCATCCAAACTGCCTATGGAAAGAGTCATTGTTTCTTAAGAATACCTTCTTTCTATGTGACTGGCTTCCCCATTTGTCCCTGATTTAATCAATTTTACCTGAACAGTTAATCTTATTGGTTAACCCTAATTCTGTCCCACCTTATGCCTGTCTGCCTTGTAAGTGCCCAGTTTTCCCCACCTTGAACCTGTCTTACCCCATAATTTTACTCCATAAAAGTCCCTAGAAAAGACAAAGTCTTTGGCAACTCGAGACCCCTTCTGTCCCTCAGCCAGAAGCTTTCTTTCTCTCAATAAATATGTCCTGCTCTCAATCTCTGTTGTTCCTAAAATTCATTCTTTGATTTTAGAGAACACAAACTTGTACCTGACATATAGTAGGTTGGGAGTTTCTCTCCCCTATATCAGTAGGTGGGTGAATGAATGGATAGATAGATAGATAGATAGATAGATAGATAGATAGATGACAAATGACATAGAATACATAACACATACATTTTTCACCCATTTTAGTGGTCACTTATGGTAGATTGCAAAAATGGCCACAAATATTCCTATCTCTAAATTATGCAAAATGTGTCTGTATAGCTTCTTCCTTTGGGAGATGGAGTTTTCTCCATCCCTAGAATCTGAGCTGTCTCATTACTAGCTTTGCCTAAAACGATGGTACCAAACATGTTTCAAGCAGAGTCTTGAAAAGTGCTTGCACACTTAGGGCTGCTCTAAGGAACTCTGTTGCAATGGGAACAGGACAGGCCTGAGCTATTTGGTGACACAAGAGATGTGGTTGATAACTAGCCAAGCCGCTGGAAGCAGAGATACCAAATTATCCCACAGCTAACCAAAGGCATATTAATAAGCCCAGCTGAGACTAGACCTGTCCTATTAGGCCTGGCCCATATCACTGACCTATAAGATTGTAAGTAAATAAACATTGGCTGTTGTAAGATTAAATAAACAGTGGGGGTTTCAAAGTGGTTGGCCAGATAAAAATAAATAACTGATATGCCAGGTTAATATGCATTTAATTAATACATTTTTTTCAAGAATATTAAAGATGGGTGAATTTTTTACTTGCACAAAAAGTTCTAAGGGGTCTATCAATAAATACTTTTTCTCCTATCACTGTAGCATTACCAGGATTCTACCTTTCTCTAAGGTCTGTTTATGTTGACAAAAGAGTTGGGTGTCATGCATGTCTGTCCTGTTGTCATACTGACTGACTTAAGTTTATGACCAGCAAATACATTGCTGTGATTTAGATGTAGTTTGGCCCTGTCAAGCCATGGTGAAATTTGGCTGCCAATGTAGCGTTCAAGTGGGGGTAGCGATTTGCATGAGGCCTCTAAGAGGAGTTAGTGTTTTTCTCATGAAACTGGATTAGTTTTCACTAGAATGGATCAGTTCTCTCAAGAAGAGATTGTTATAAAGCAAGGTCATCTTTCTGTTCCCTCCTCCCTTCCTTGTGTACCTGCTTGTCACTCTCACATGCTCCCTGCCCCATGATGCCACCTTCCTGTTATTGCACAACTTGAAGCACTCACCAGCCCTCAAGACTGCCCAGTCTTGAACCACGAGTTTGTCATAGGACAAGCTAGATACTGTGCTTTAGATGTAGAACATCCCTCAAAAGACTCAAGTGTTCAAAGAAGGGGCTTTGGGAACTCACTGCTGACTTGCTGTTAGGAAGTGGTTGGAGGCAAAGCATTGGTGATGTGACCTGGAGGAGTGTATCTTTCTCTCTATCTCCTCCCCTCTGCGTTCTCTCTCTGCCTCCAGGCCGTGATGGCATGAGCAGCTTCTACCAGGCTGTCTCCATCTTGACTTATCTAGGCTGAAACCTCTTTTTTTAAAAAAAAGTGACCCAAAATAAGTGGGTGGGTGTTGGGTATTTTGTTCCAATGATGAGAAACTCACTATGACACCAGAGGAGTACCCCAAAAAGGAGATGTATACCTCAACTTCTCCCACCCAGTAAATTTACAACTCTTGCCATGGAAAAAGAACCTCAGGAGGCATCAGTGTGAGGCATAGGCGGATTCACAAAGTTAGAAAGTGGTGGGAAGTAGAGAGAGGACTCCAGCTTGAATACCTGAAGAGGCTCACTCTGCTGAAGTTCAGACTGACCTGCTCACATATGTGTCAGCTGGGGTGGGCCAGGGTCCAGCAAAACATTGTCTCCGTTCTGGGTTTTTACATCTGAGGAATCCTTTTGGTTCCAGGGGCAGTTTAGGAGAGAGCAGCCTTGGTTCCCACTGTGGAGCAATGGTTCTACTTGGGGGAGGTCATCTCATGATGAGGTGGTCTGCAACACTCTGCTTTTCCTAGAACCTGAGGTGACTGTAGGGTTAGGACAATGACTAGAGGCTGCTACACATCATTCCAGGAGGTCTGGAAGTGGATATTGTAAAAGCTGAAGATTGAATGTCTCTGCAAATCCTGAAAATTACTTTAGTCATTCTTGTCTTGGTATCTTCAAAGGGAATGAGATAGTTGAGGTAAATTTAGAACTAATAAATCTTGTATTATGGATTCTCTTCAAGTGACATGCCTATGTGCAGAGCTGAACCGAGATTTGACCAAAGTTTTAAGGTAATAAAAGAATAAAAAATTAAGAACTAGAGTTTTCTTAGTTTAATTTTTAATTAATTTAAGTTTTAATTTAATTTTCTACTTTAATTTTTTCTATCTTATTTCACACTTTTTTTTTAGTCTCAAGCATTGGGTTATAGCCACCCAAAACAATAAGGCATACATATCAACTAAATGAATGGTTCTTGAGTAAAATTTTAAGAAGCTTTTTTTTTTTTTTTTTGAGATAGAGTCTCACTACTTAGTTCAGACTGGCCTTGAACTTACTATGTAGTCGAGGCTGGCCCTGAACTCATGGTGATCCTCCTGCCTCTGCCTCCAAGTGCTGGGATTATAGGCAAGTGTCATCATGCCTGGTTTTAAAGACATTTTAAAGCAAGGGAGAACTAGAAATGAAGGAAGATAAAGCCCTTTCTTAGTCTGTTTTATTTTAAAACCTCTACTTCCATTCTATCTTTACCTTTTTTCATAATGCATATGAAACTGGGACTCCATCATATATTTGTGGTCTTCATCTCATATTATTTCATCACTTTCTTCCATTCCTGTCCTCCTTTTAAAATACTGTGGCATGCCCTAAAAGAGCACTAAATGTCTTGACACAAAGAAAGTGACAATTCCAGCACTATGTGGAAAATGAATGCTGTAAACACATAGATGAACAGAAGAATTTGAAAAATGGGATTCTCTTAGGATTGGAAGGAAAAGTATTCATTTGGTCAATAAACTAACTCATTTTCCAAGCTAGGAAACACTGGAATTAAAGCACTAGGAGCTACTGTGTTAAGTTCTCAGTTACAAAGCAGGATACACACTTACGTTATGGTATACACCTCTCAGAGAAGGAATTTGATCACTTGCAATGAATTCTTCCACTGCAGATGGTAAGATGTTGTTATAGGATATGACTATGCCCTGTGACATTATGACATTTCTCAATCCTGGAGAAAATGCGCTCGCTCTCTCTCTCTCTCTCTGTGTGTGTGTGTGTGTGTCTTTCCTCATGAATCTCTGTACCTCTGTATTAAACAACTGACTCTGGAGTAACCAGAGCAGGAGCTTTTTAACATAATGAATATCATAGTAAGGTCTAAATTTAGAAAAAGCTTGGTCAAAGAAACCATGTGGGACACAGAAATGTTTTAACCAATCAAGATTAATAAGTAATCTAAATACACTGTGATCAGGCATGGCTTATAGCAAGGATTTGGGGAGGGGTCAATAGTGCAAAATATGTTAATGTAATTTGCCATGTTAAATAAGATTAAAGAGATAACTGTGATTATTTTCATAGATGTTGAAGTGTCTTTGTGGAAAGTGTTTTTTTTTTAAATCTCTTGGGAAAATAGGAATTCATAGACTCTTCCTTAGCATGTTAAAGATATATTTACCTGAATCCTAAAGCCAGGATCTTATTTAATGAGCAAACATTAGAAGTAACCAAACTGATATCAGGAACAAGGCAAGAAAGCCCATTGCTTAACATTGTTTTGGAGGCATTACCTAATGTATTTCAAATGCACAAAAGATATAAGAACATAAGGAAATACAAATTCATTTATAACATTATAATATATTGGAGAACACTAAACAATAAATAATAAAAATAACTCAACAACATAATATGATATAAAATGAACCTACAAAGGTCAGTAATATTATATCCCAAATATTGAAAACTATTTTTATAGCTATGTCAGAAGACAATACACAATAGGAAAAAATGAAAGAGCATTAAAACATCAAATATTTTGGAATAAAACAAATAAAAGATGTTCAAAGCCTATAAAAATAAATGTTACAACACTCCTGAATACACAAAAGTGGATTTAAGTGGAAAGATGTCTTTTTGGGGGTTAGAATATCTAATATTAAATTATATTGACACTAATGTTTATACAGAAGAGAAAGGAGGATGCTTGCTTACAAAGGAAGTGAAAAGCCAAGTGGCAAATGCTCAGGGAGTGCTGGAGATGGGATGCGGACACTCTCACCTTCGTGGAAAAGACTGGTTTTGGCACTGATGGAGTAAATCCAGGGCAAAAGTGATGCGTGCAACATGTCTTGATGTGTCTCCCAAGAAACTACTTGTTAGGTGCAAGGGGAAAAAAATGTAACTTCAGAGAAGACCAACAGGATAGCACTTAAGCTAGATAATGAAAATGGACACCATCAGCGAGGAGCAGGTGGTCATCATGAGCCTTGGCACATGGAATAGCATTGCTTAATGCACTTTTCTTGCTGGGAATCTCTGTGGAACATTAGGTAGGTCCAAAATGAGAAAGGAGCCAAGAGAATAATAGTCTTAAAAGTGAAAATGAGAGCTCACTAGTAGAGTGCTTGCCTAGCACATATAATGCCCTGAATTCAATCTTCATGAACACACACACACACACACACACACACACACACACACACACACAGCATGATGATGATGATGATAATTTAAAAGTAAATTAAAATGCCAATGATGCAGGAAAAAAATCAAAAAGCTGTGAAAATGATCTAGATTGGTGAAGACTAAAGAAACATAATGGTTTAAGACTCTCAGCTGCATCCTGGCTAGATCTGGGAGCAAAATCCTATACAAAACACATTTTCAGTCACTTAAAATTGCAACAACCAATTTTAAGTGCTTGATTGGACAACAACCACTTTATTCTCTTACAACTTCTTTTCAGGAAGAAGTGGTATGTCTCAGTAGATTTTTAAAAAGAGAGAAAGAGATGAAAGAAAAAAGAAAGAAAGAAAGAAGGGAGGGAGGAAGAGAGAGAGAGAGACAGCAAGAGAGAGACAGAGAGACAGAGAGAGACAGGGAGAGGCAAAGAAATAAAAGAAAGGAAAGGAATCTGAAAAAATGAAATACATTCCTGCCCAGGTAACACAGAATATAACAAAGTGGATATGCAGAAAATCAGGTGACCCTCAAGAAAAGAAATCGGGCCTGAGTAGAACAGAGATGGATCTCTTGATCACACAGATTAAGGAAAATCACTAACCTTGGTGAGAAAGGATTGGAGTTTTGCAGGATAATATTTTCAAGGCCAGTACCAAGCACCTAGGAGTGAGCTGTGCATGTGACTCCTTAGGGAGCTTTCCTTTCACTCTTAGTGTAATGTACCTTATACCAGGGCAGCACAGTGCAATGACATCCAGTAACTCCAGGGATACTTCTCAATATGGGCCCAGATCTCCCAACAATTCCTCTTTCTTCTCTTCTCATGCTCTTGCTCTGAACAATTTTTTTGACATTATCAAAATAAGAGCTTGTGAGTCACAGGAATATCAATCTTTTGCAGGGCTAGATTTAGGATCAGAGATGTCCAAAGAATAAGCATTGGGGCACTGAAGAACTAAGTAAAAGTAGTGAACATTAGGAAGTGAACCCCTTCCACATTTGGTGCCTCTCTATCATCATGCAAACTACTTGTTTTGCTGTCGCTTCTGATTTCCCATTAGAAAGGGGAACATGAATGTGGATTAAGCAAAATTAAATTCATTACTACATAATAAAGAGCAGTAATGAAAACTGATCATCCTAGCAAAAAGAAATATAAATCCTATTTGACAAAATGCCAAAAAAGAGCTCAAGTACATTGATCAAGGTCACACAGTTAGTAAATGACAGTTGGAAATGGAACTGTCTGTCCATGTTACTTCTGTCCATGCATCTGTCCACACTTCCAAAGTCCAGACTCTGGGTCTTTGCTCTTAATGTCTCTGTTTCTGGATGGTTCCACGTGGGTCCAGAAAAGCACTGAATGAAATTCCAGGACAGGGCACACCAGAGACATTAGGACAGCAAGTTATTGGAGTTTCATAGGTGTGATTTCAACTGAATAAAGGAATAAAAATATAGCTGGTAAAACATTACTTCTGGGTATTTCCAAGAAAGTATTTCCAGAGGACATTGGTGGGTGAATCAGTGGATGGGATTGGGAAAGAGCCACCTTCAGAGTGGAAGTGAACCATCCAATTATCTGGGGGCCTGAATAGAACAAAAAAATAAGGATTCCCCCAGCCAGATCTGAGACACTCTTCTCCTCCTGCTCTTGGACATCAGAGAGTTCCAGGCTTCCAAGCCTTCAGAGTTCAGGACTTCCATCGAGCATTTGCTTTCCCAAGCATTTGGATTCAAACTGAGAATTATACCATCAGCATTAGAATCTTCCAGGAAATCAAGGAGGGATCCACAATGTAAGACCATAATGTAGAAAGAGGTGGTAAGCAGCACTTTCTCCCTGAACCAAGGTTCATGGCATGGGAGGAGCTGTTCAAACCTGCAGAGGCACAGTGACTACTGGAGTCCTCCATGGCCTCCACAGAGAAATGCATCTGTGAAACAGAGCAGTGGATGCCACACACTGCAGAGGCTGCTGAGTTATTCAGATTCAGATGGTCCACTAGGAGAGGGTGATTGTCCAATAACAATTTTGGAAAGGGGTCAGCTGAAGTTGGAACACAAAGCAGCTGTGGTTGGCTCCATCTGTTGCCTCACAGTGTCAGAGTAAGACACAGCCAAGGGCAGGAGGTCAGGGAGTTGAGTTCAAACCAGCAGGAAGTCAAGTTCAAGCTGGTAGGAGAAGCTCAGATCTCAGCCTCACAATCAGAAAGCAGAAGCAGCCTGAACTTCTTAGGAACTAAGGGCCCAGGTTTACTGGAATTGCTTAACACCACAATACTTCTGCTGCTAGCTTGCTGGAACCAATCAACATGAATTTGGGCTCTATCTGCCCACTCTGTCAATGAGTGACATCAGAGACTTGGCTTGAAGTAGACTTTTTTCCTGTTTTCTTCCTTTTTCATATTTTTAATTTTTTATTTATTTTCTCTCTTTTGCATTCTTTCTCTTTTTCTTACATGTTTGTTCTTGTTATTATTTTTGTTTTGCTTTGTTTTGTTACATGTTGTTTCGTCCTGTTATTATTTCTGTTTCTTCCTTCTTTCTTTCCCTTCTGTCTTCTTCACCAGTTCCCAAAGCTTGTGTAATCTTCTTTTGTCCTCCTCCAGGCTTGCTTCTAATTCTTTCTCTTTTGTTTCTCTATTTCTCCCCCCTCCAATCTTCTTAAAATTGTCTAGTCTGAGGGTAAAATTGCCATATTGAAGACATACTTAATGTACACATTTTTAGATTTTGTTATATAACTACAAGTTTTATTCATATGGTTAAAGAGAGCAAATTGATAGTTACTACTGTTTGACATTTTCTAGGCTGTGTTTGATGCTATTATTATTACCGATTATATTACTTTAGCCAAAGTGACATAATTGTTCTAATCAGTTTTTCTTCCTGATATGTCAAAACTGAGATTTCCTGAAGGTCATAAACAAGACTACAGGGCAGTGCCAAAAAACCAGGGGCTACACCAAATAGGCAGCAATTTATCACCCCCAATAAATTGAAAAGGTAGGATCTTTCAACAGACTCAAAATTCAAAAGCCAGCTATACCTACAAGACATCTCTGAAAAATAGTCATTTCCTAAGAATTCTAGGTACTCCCAATAGATAGGTACCAAAACAATTTATAAGCATCAATCAGGAATAAACTAAAAGAAACTAGAAAATGTGATGGCACAGAAGCAAGATGCAACTCCAGACTTCCAGTTCACCAAAGGCACACCTAGAGGGCAACTATGTGGAACAATTAAAAAGTACCCATGTAGCTTCTCTGAGGTGGTAACAGTGAAAGTAACAAAGCAAATGAATGAAGCTTTAGGGAAAAAAATCAGAAATAATTTCTCAGATAACTTCAGAAATGATGACCATAATGAAGGGCATGATTAATGAATCTAGAAGACACAGATTTGGAAAAAGAGAAGTTTAGGAAAAGGATGGGGGAAAACATGAATGCCCAACATGGGAAAGAAGTGTAATCCATGAAACAGATTCAGATATCCTAGAGATTACAAAGTCTATTCAAAGTATAAACAGGAGAATGTACCAATATGAGGACACAATATTAGATCTACAAGGCAGGATTTTGGTTTGAGATCATGAAAACAAAGATTTCTTAAAAATAATAAGGGACCATGAAAAATCAATTCAACAGCTACTAGACAACACAAAGAAGAATAACATAATAATAGAGTCAATAAAAAAGCAAGAGATAACACAAATGACATTTAAAAAAACCTGTTCACAGAAAGTAATAGCAGAAAACTTCTTAAGCATTGTTATGGATTAAACACTGATGGTCAACTTAATCCCAGATGAATTAAATCAGCATGGTGCTGAGCATAGATGTTCCACCTGAGGAAAGTTGCCAACATAAATAGAAATGTGGAGAAGGAGAAGCTAGGCATTGTGGGTTCTCCTATGTGTTGCTGTCTGAGCCATTACTTCTCCTGGAGGAGCTCATCATGATTAGTTTCCCCAGTGTGAGTTTGACCACTATCATCAGAGGAGCTCAGGACCTTGTTGGTGAGAGTGGCTGTGGTTCATTTTGGGGGAGCTTTGGTCCTTACATCGAGCATCACTTCCTGGCTCTGGATGGGAAGATGTACTATTTAATCTCCAGGACAAATTCATCATGCTGGCTTTCTGGCACATATTCAACTGTTCTAATCATTGGAGGAGTTTGGAACCTCCGTGTTGCTGAGGATGGCTATGGTGCTTTTCAAGACAGCCCTGGTCTTTATTATGAGCATGACTTCTTGGCTCCAGTGTAGAACCCTCAACCTACCAGCACAGCTCCTTCACCTCACTAGCATAGACTTTCTAGCTTCCACCACTGACCTTTGGGCGGTCTCAGCACAGATCCATAAAACAGATTGGTGTTAGTCCTTCTCAAGGGGTCTAAAGCTCCATTGACTCATGGAAGGCATTGCCATGGGCTCTAGGTCTTCATCTGGACTCACGAAGAACATTGCTGTAGGCCCTTGGATGAATATTCTATGTTTTTAGTGTTGTGGATAGGTTTCCTCCAATTTCTCCTATTAACTCTGGGTGGCCATCATAAATAACATTACAAATTTCATGTCCTTATTTTAATTGTTCTCTGCACAACCCCTGACTACAACAAGCATGGAAAAACAATTTAACATACAGATAAGTGAAGGATACATAACTTTAATTAGCCATGATTAAAAACATCTATAACAAGGCATATAATAGGATTCCAGAAATTCAACACAGGAAGAGATTACTAAAAACTAGTAGAGAAAAGAAACAAATCACTTGTAAAGGAAAGCTCATCATAATTATAGCAGACTTCTCAACATAAAGCCTTAAATCAAAAAAGAGCTTGGAGTGCAATATTTCAACCCCTAAAAGACTGACGTATCAAAGCAGCCAGCTTGCTGCCCGGGTAAGTGGCTGTGGCCCGCCAAGCTGTGGCTGCCCCAGGGTGAGAACCATCAGTGTCTCCTGAGATCTGCGTCATGTTGGAACTTAGTGCACTCAGAAACCAAGCAGCCAGATTACCACCCTGGTAAGTGGCTGTGGCCTGACAAGCCACAGCTGCCCTAGGGCAAGAACCATCAGTGTCTCCTGAGATCCATATCATGTTGGAACTTAGGTTGTTCAGAAACCAAGCAGCCAGCAGCTGTGAGCCTACTGGCATGTGGGCTGAGATTCAAACATCCATCCCCCATCTCCCCCCTACCCCCCCATTAGCAAATGTGAACCAAAGATCTGAGCATCTCTTGCATGGTTGACTATATGCAATATAACAAATAAGAGGGATTTCCTTCTACCATCTCTTTGAAGGCAAATATTTTTTATCACTTTTTTGCTTTGCTCTGATTAATGGTATTGCTCTATTCAATATTCTGTTTTGATAAGTTCTATAATGTTCTGTGTTTCCTTTGATTTTACTATACCTGATTGAAAGAACAACTATTGTGAAGAAAACAAGATATACTCAGGTACCTATTACTGTTATCCCAGTAACCTGCTGTGAAGTTCTGTACCAATTTCACTACACTGTCTCAATTGGCTTTGTTCTGTCTTGTTCTGTGGTACTTTACTACTTTAAAAAATAAGATAAGTAAATAAATAAATATTAAATAACAACAACAAAATAGATCAGTAAGGCACTGAGCAAGCTGAAACATGATATAACTAAACAGATAATGGACTTAATAAGCAAAAGGAGGAAAAGAAAGTGCTCTAAAGGATATAACTGCATGTATGTTTAAGTGTGTAGGATTAAAATCCATGTTGCTAAGTTTTTGTTGGATCACTGAACAGAACTGTTTGCAGCCTCACTGTTTGAATGTCCACTTTGTATGCTTTAATTTTGTAACTCAAACAACTATATCTAAGGAGACAATATGTAATTTATTACCTAGTGATTTCTTACTTTTTTATATTATGCATTGTTTCTTCCCTTTTTCCTGTTTTGCTTTTTTTTCTCTTTAAATAAAATTTTTTAAAAAAAGATTAATGTATCCCACAAAACTCAAAATTGATGGAGGTGGGGCAACCACCCAGGATTCCCTTCTGTTCCTCTTACACAGAGTCTTCCTTTTCCCCATTAAGTGCTTCTTATTCTTTAAAAATAAGTAAACAAATGAATACATAAATAAATAAAAGTTCTTTTTTTTCCCTTAACATTTGATGGATAAATAAGACATTTTCAGAACAAAGGGCACTTGAGGAAATTCATGACCACCAAACAAGCACTCCAAAATGTTCTGAAGGATATTCCAGAAAGATATAATGACAACTAAAACTATGAACTGCAGCAGAATAAATCCACCAAACAAGGGATGTAGTTAAACAAAGAAAGAAAAGGAACCAACAAGAAAATAACATGACAAAGTTAAGTTAATACATACCAATTATAGCCATCAATGTTAATGGTCTCAACTCACCAATCAAAAAAAAAAAAAACAGATCAAGAAACAAGATTCAACAATATGTTGCATACAAGAAAAACATTTTACTAAAAAAGAAATTCATAGACTGAAAGTCAAAGGATGGACAATACTGTGTGACAGGAATCTGGAGAAAGCAGGGATAGCTATTCTATTAGCAGACAAAGTGAATTTCAAACCAAGACTAATCAAGAAAGACAAAGAAGTTCACTACATCCTTGTGAATGGAACAGAGGAAGAGATAGCAATCAAAAATATATATAGACTAAATACCAACACACCAACTATTTAAAACAAATATTAACAAACATGAAAAAATCACATAAGCACTAACATAATTATAATAAGGTACTTCAATACCCTACTGTCACAAATAAATGTCAACTAGATGTAAAAAAATCAACAAAGAAATATCAGAACTGAACCAAATTTTTGAACAAATAGACTTCACACATATCTACAGAGTATTCCACCCCACAACATCAGAATACACATTCTTCTCAGGGGTACATGGAATGATCTCCAAAAGAGACCACATACTAGCACATAGAACATGCTTAAAAGTAAATGCAAAGGTACTGAAGTTATCCCCTGCATATTATCAAACCAAAGTGCAATGAAATTGGAAATCACTTGCAAAAGAAACCACAAAATCTTCATAAACACATGGAAATTAATAACACCATCCTGAACAACCAATGGGTCAAATATTAAATTAAAGAAGAATTTAGACTTTCTGCAATTAAATGATATTGAAAATACAACATACCAGGAATTTGGAATGCATTTAAAGCATCCTACAAGAGAAATCCATACCAGTAAATTCTCACATCACCAAAACATAACAAGCTCAAACAAACAACCTAATGTTGAATCTCAAGCTTCTAGAAAAAGAAGAGCAAATCAAGCCCAAAAATCAGACTAGAAATTAACACAACTGAGACTAAGAAAACAATACACAAAGAATCAATAAAATGAAGAATTGGTTCATTAAAAGATTAAATAAAATTGAAAAGCTCTTAGCCAACCTTATCTAAAAATGGAAAGAAAAGACTCAAATTCATGCAATTAGGAATGAAAGGAGTTAAATGCAACAGATCCCTCAGAAATCCAGAAGATCATCAATATCTACTTCAAGAACTTGTGCTCATAACACAGAAGAAACAGATTCCTAGAGATATATGAATTATTGGGGTTGAATCAAGAAGATAAAAAATTCTAAATAAACAAATAATGAAATTGCAAATGTAACTAAAAATCTACAATAAAGAAAACCATGATCAATTTACTGTTGAATTCTACAAGAAATTTACAGAAGATAAAATGCCTCTACTTCTCAAACCCTTTAATGAAATTGAAAAGGAAGCAGTACTTTCAAATTCCTCCCTAGAAGCAAGAATTACCCTGATAACAAAATCAGAGAAGAACAATATGTAATTTATCAACTAGTGATTTCTTATTGTTTATCTTTTTTTTAATTCTGCATTATCTCTACCCTTTACATGCTTTTGTTTCTCTTTAAATAAATAAATGTTTTAAAAAATCAGAGAAGAAGAACCCAATCAAAAACAAAGCTAGAGGCCAATCTACCCAGTGAACATAGATGCAAAACTCTTCAGTAACATACTGGCAAACAGAATGCAGCAAATCATCAAGAAGATTGTATACTATGACCAATTATGATTCATCCCAGGGATGCAGGGATGGTTCAACATACACAAATCAATAAATGTAATACACCATATTAACAAACTCAAGGCCAAAACATATTATCATCCCAATATATGCAGAAAAAACATTTGACAAAGTCCAACACTTATTCATGATAAAACAAAGTCCTATAGAAAATCGGATTGTATATTGAAAATACAACATACCAGAAATTTGGAATGCATTGCAAGCAGTCCTACAAGAGAAATCTATACCAGTAAATTCTCACATCACCAAAACATAACAGCTCAAACAAACAACCTAATGTTGAACCTCAAGCTTCTAGAAAAAGAAGAGCAAATCAAGCCCCAAGCTTGATTTGTAATAGCCAGATCTTGGAAGCAACCTAAGTGCCCATCAACAGATGAATGGATAAAAAAAATTGTGGTATTTTTATACAGTGGAATACTACTCAGGTATAAAGAATGGTCACATGGAGATATTTATAAATAAATGTATGCAACTTGAGACCATACTCATAACTGAAATAAATCAGACTCACATGTATAAATACCATATAGTCTCCCTAGTGTAACAAATGGTAAGAGTACATAAGATTTTATGGTAATCATGATTCCCCATTACATTGCTTTGAAGCCTTATAATGTTTTGATTCATTAGTTAGAATGGTTTTATTCTGTCTTGTTTGATTTTATTATGTGTGATGGTATGAACAGCTACTTTGAAGAAAACAAGACATTATGGCAGCCATTGTTGATTTAATATCATCTTGTTTTGAAGACCTACCATGCTTTTGTTCTTCTATTTCCATTGGTTCTATCATGTTGTGTCATATTGGATTTTAATATATGTGACAGTATAAACAAATTTTTTATGGAAAATGAGATATTATAGTAGCCATTGTTCATTTTCTGTTATTTGGTTCTAAATGTCCTGTAATACTTTCATTCTCTTGAATGGTTTTATACTATTTTGTTATGTTTGACATTCTTGTGTGTGAAGGTATGCTCAACTATTTCAAAGAAAGAGACATTATGGTAGCTACTGTTAATATCCAATTGTCTTGTTGTGAAGTGCTGTGTTGCTTACATTGTTCTGTTCTGATCTGCTTTGTTCTGCCCTCTTTTGTTTTATTCTCTTTAAAATAAAATTTTAAGAAAAATAAAATTGAATTAGATGATCTTTATCTCAATTGGTAAAAGCTATCTATGACAAACCAATGGCCAACATCATATTAAATGATCAAAGACTGAAAGCTTTCACTCTAAAATCAGGAACAAGATAAGGATGTCCACTATCACCACTCTTATTCAATATTGTTCTGGAAACATTAGTCACAACAATCAGACAAGAGAAAAAATTAAAAAGAAGGATAAGAAAGGAAGAAGTTAAATTACTATTATTTGCAGATGACATGAGTCTCTATTCAAAAGATCTCAAAAACTACATCAAAAGAGTTCTAGATTTAATGAACAAATTCAGTAGGATAGCTGAATAAAAAGTCAGAATTCAAAAATCAATAGCCTTTCTGAACACAAGTAACAAAATAAAATCACTGAGGAAGAAATTAGGGAAACAATACCTTTCACAGTAGTATTGAAAAAATCAAATACTTAGGAACCAAACTAATAAAGAAAGTAAAAGAACTTTACATTGAAAATTACAGTACTCTAAAGGAGGACTTAAAAGAAGATACCAGAAAATGGAAAGATATTCTTAGTTCTTGGGTAGGAAAAACTAATATAGTGAAAATGTTTGTACTTCCAAAATTGTTATAGTGATGTAATGCAATCTAAATCAAAATACAATAGCATACCTCAAAGAATTAAAGAAAACAACCCTAAAGTTAATTTGGAAACAGAAGAGATACTGAATAGTAAAAGCAACTCTGGGCAACAAAGGAAAGACAGAATCATCCCAATCCCTTGACTTGAAATTATACTACAAAGCTACAGTGATAAAAATAGCACAGTGCTAGCAAAAAAAAAAAAAAAGAAAGAAAAGAAAAGAAAAAAAGAAAAAAAAAATCCAAGGACAAAAGAAACAGACTAGAAGATGCAGAAACAAATCCAAACATACTCAATCACTTTATGTTTGACAAAGATGCCAAACTCTTTCACTGGAAGAAAGATAGCCTCTTTAATAAATGGTGCTGAAAAGAAACAGACTTTCTGCATGCTGAAGACAAACTAAACCCATCTCTCTCATCATGCACTAAACTAAAAAAAATGTATCAAAGATCTAAATATTAAAACAATAACAGTAAATCTCTTTGAAGGAAGAATAGGTAGAACTCTTGAAGATATAGGCTTAGGCAGAGATTTTATGAACAAACCCTGATCATATGGGGAATATTACAAAGAATCAACACTGGGATGTCATCTTATTAAAAGGCATTTGTACAGCAAAACAAAAACAAAAAAAAAATCACCATTATCACCAACAGAGTAAAGAGACAACCTAAGACAAAAGACTAATATACAGAATCTATAAAGAACTCAAAAAAATCAGATCCCCCACAAATTTAAAGACCTAATCAAAAAATGGACATCTGAAATGCATAGACATAATCATAAACACCAAGTAAATACATGAAAAATGTTCAACATCACTGGTCATCCAAGATACGCAAATTAAAACAATGCTGAAATTTCATCTCACTCCAGAAAGAATGACTATTATCAAGAAATCAACCAATAACAAATGCTGGAGGGTTGTAGGAGAAAAAGAAACCCTTCTCCACTGTTGATGGGAGTGTAGACT
This sequence comes from Hydrochoerus hydrochaeris, assembly GCA_004027455.1. NCBI lineage: Eukaryota > Metazoa > Chordata > Mammalia > Rodentia > Hydrochaeridae > Hydrochoerus > Hydrochoerus hydrochaeris. Next base: position 265,622 of record PVLA01002415.1, read on the forward strand.
GGCACAACCAATGTACAAAGCAGTGTAGATATTCCTCAAAAAACTAAAACCAGGGGTTCCATTAGATCCAGCTATTCCCCTTCTTGGTACCTTTCCAAAAGAGCTAAAAGCATTATACCACAACAATATATACATGCCCATATTTATAAGTGACATAGGTTGTAATAGCTAAATCTTAGAAATAGTCCAAATGCCCATCAATGGGTGAATGGATAAAGAAGATTCGGGTTTTTATTTATACAAGGGGTATTGCTCTGCCATAAAGAAGGACAAACTTGAGACATGTCTGGGTAAATGGATCCATCTTGAGCCCACACTCTTAAGTGAAATAAACCAGACACACATGTTCAAATATGGCCTGTTTTCTCTGGTTTGGGAAATTGAAAGTATAAATAAGGACTAAAATGTATCACAGATATTGTGAAATAGGAAGAAAATGTTCAAGTGGGAAAGTGAACCAGCAAAGGCGGAGGTGAAGGAAGGAAAGAAAAATGAAAAAAGAGAATGGAAGGAAAAATGGAGACAAACTTTTGTAAGTAAGGAGGGGAAGAGAAGTAGGAAAGGGCGGGAACATGGGTAAAAAGAAGGATAAAGATACATCACACAAATACACAGGTACAAATTCCCTATGATGAATGTCATCACTGTGTACATCTAAGATGTACCAACAAAATTAATTTTTAAAAAATAATTCCCTAATGATCCACTAGATTTCAGTGGCATCTGTTCTAATATTTTCTTTTTATCTCTAGTATTATTTGTTTGCATCTACTCTCTTTATTTTGCCTGGTTTGGCATGGAATTTTTCAATTTTGCTTTATCTCTTTCAAAAACCAGACCTCTAGATACACAGCAGGCACCAGTATTTTTATTTCTCACGACTTATCTGGAGGTTGTGTAGAGCCCACCACACAAAGTACATTTTCATTCTGCTCAACAGAACAGATGTTCCGTCTCATAGGCTCTGATGCAATTGAACATCCATACCTGCGTCTCTGGCTTTCTCATCAAACACATTTTGACAAGGTAGCACCTTGTGAAAATACAGAAAAGCAACTCCTTTTCTGTGCTTTTTTTTCTTGTTTTTTTTTTTTTTTTTTTGAGACAATGTCTCACTATGCAGCTCAGGCTGGCCTTGAGCTCACTTTGTAACCCAGGCCAGTCTCAAACTTGCAACAATCCTACTGCCTCGGCCTACCAAGTGCTGGAATTACAGACATGCACCATCATGACCAGCTAGAAATGCAACTCAACAGCATTAATTAGTAACGAGGGCCTTTAGAGACGAACTGTTGAGGCGACAACAAAAGGGAGGAGTGATACAATGTGATGACTACTATAACACAGAAAACCATCTAACATTCACTTTAAAGGTTTCTCTTGACCAATGAACACGCATTTTAGCACCTGCTCACCTCATATCTCTTTTGTGTTTCTTTTTTCTCAAGTCCAGTTTCTTGCTCTAACTCTGGCTTTCCTATCCCAATCTCCTTATTTCTCCTGCCTTTCTCTACCTTCCAGAGCTGTCCTGTATACCTTGTTTTTGTGCATATTCAATTATTCTGTCTTCACTGACAGCCTCTGGAGGCTGTGACTTCAGATCCAAAAGTTACAACCATACACTACATAAATATCCATGAGAGCTGTGCTCTTGCCAGCTACACATGGAGTATTTAGAGTGCAATTACTTGAACCAAATTCAGTATTAGAGAAGTCTAATGGAGAACTGGTGAAGAATGGTCATAGCCTCAAATCAGACTTGACATTTTGTTAAGGTGCACTTCAAATCCAAAAAGGGCGAGCTGAAAAACCGCTCCATTTATAGGACATAGATTTGAGTTCTCTATTGGCACAGAATCTGTAAAACAAGATTTGGCTTATTTTTCACAGTCTGAGGGGAAACAAAAACCTGGAGATCTATAGTTTCTAGATCTGATGGCTCAGATAAATTCTTTGGTCCATATGTAACATTGATTCATCAGCATGGGAAACCAAGGTGTTTAACAGAGTGTGGCAGAGGTCACGAGACGTCCCCTAGTCAATCTTTCATTCTTACTTGGTGGAGGTATCAATGTGACCAGGTTTCCCCGCACCTCTTTGCAAATAGACTTATCTACATTACTGCATTCTCAGCAATGGTATGCAAAGATGAATTGTTGGGTGGTACTTCTGGGAAAGCCCCTCAAAGGAAAAGGATTAGGCTGACTCAACTTGGAAACTTTTCAGTTCTTCTTCCCTTTTTCTGGCCGTAATGACAACGGAGTAGCAGTAACCTTGAGACTACTTTCAGGATAAAAGACATGTGCTGAGGATGACACAATGGAAAGCTAAACAAAGACCAGAACGCTGAAAAAGACAGATTTCCAATATGGTATAGGAGGAAGATGATGTCATAGACAAACTGTGGACCTTGAAGTGAAAGAGACCCTGCATGACCCAGTTTGATTTTGTGAACTGGTTTGAAAAGATTCAGTCTTTGTAAAAATAGAGTTCTTTTAGGTGAAAGAAAAACAAATTTCTATGCCATCATTACTTCAATTACTCATCACTTAATTATTTCTGTAACTAGCAATTAAGTAAATTTCTAATACTTAGCAAATCAAAATGCTAAAATTATGTCTTTAATTAAGAGGGTATTTTGTTCAGTGAAGGTAAAAATAAGAATTGGGATAATGAAGTAAAGGAAACACATGTTATTAATATATCTTTACTTGCTTAGAAATTATTATATATGTTTAATATTTTAAATATTTGTAATATGTAAGACTATATGGTATACTGCATTACTGAATAATTTAGTCATGAAATTCTAAAAATATATAATAAAGAAGTGTTTTAAATTTGTGGGAGATTTTTGAGAGAAAAATATCAATATTTTACCTTTAATATATATTTTGTGTACTATTCTCTAAATATTTCCTAAATACAAAGAAAGTTCCATCACAACCTAAGCAGCCTAAAATATCCCACCATGTTTGCCATCTCTTAAGGACAGTATCTTTTCTCTGATATTCCATAGATTCTGACTGTCTTGAAGTCATGACCTATATTTGCTATTTTGTCCTTCAGTTGTGTTTATCATTTTTCTCTTCACTTTATAATGCATATAAGTTCCCACCTTTCTGGTTTATATCACAGAGAATAAACTCCATAGAACAGCCAAATTCAGTAAGAGTATAAACCTTAGCTCTGCATTTGTTGAAATGCCCAATGTCATACACAACAACTAACCATCAAGAGAAAAATGTATCATCACAGCATCAGAGTCCCAGAGCTTTGAGAAGAAACTTCTCAGGGCACAATGCAGCAAGCATTCCAAGTGGCAGCACCAAGATCTTCCTCTCTGATTTAGAGGAATTTGCCGCACATCATCTATTTTCTTCACCAATCAAATAAACCAAATCACTGTAGAGTGGAGGGAAAATGTCTCCAACAAAATTATGATTTATAGAGAATTTCAACGTTTACAAACTCCAGGAGGAAAACTTAACAGCATATTTATAAGTGCAATTTCTTTGATCTGTGATTAAGTACATGAGAAGATCTATTAGACAATTTGTTGATGAAGGAAGCAAATTTATAAATGCACTTTTCTAGGAAATTTAATTAACTATAAAACATTCTCTAAAAATATTTGCTAAATTTTCATTCATATAAACTTACATTTTTAGCATTGTTTCTTATTTTTCTTTTGTTGTTACTCAATACATTGAAAATATTTAAACCACAAGCATCTGACAAATCTTTTGTATATTTCTAAGCCACCCTCAGAAAACACTCCAGAACCTATACTGATGCTCCACTTAGATTATACCAATCAGCCTAACTAGGCAGTGCAAAGAATTTTCCATAAAAGGCTAGGATAGTGGAAATGGTGAATACTTAAAGCCTTAGTTTTTGCCCTTCATAACTTTTTACTCAGTGAAATTATTGTAACTGCTTCAAGGAGGTTTGCAAAATCAGATCGGGTCACCTAGATGACTTCAGTTTCAAATTCCATCCTCATCGTTGATGCTAGCTTGTTCTTACTGAGTTCACATGGCTCCTTTCCACCACTCTTTACGGTCATTTTTATTGACAGCCTAGATTTGTCTGTCACCCCTTTTTTTTTTTTTTTTGGGAAACATTAGATTGCAAAAGAGTCCTGAAGGAAATACTTTAACAGAAGAGCTGCTATCAGGATGGCATTTTGCCAGAGCTTTTTCTTACTGAGTGCCACCAGATGTCACTCTTTTCCATAACAAAGATCAATGCTAGGTCATCTTTACCTTTCCAACTGTAATGAGGTCCCAGATTTGTTAGCAAATCTGCACCACAGTGAGAGGCATTATAAGCATCATTCAGACATTACAGTATCACATGTTCTCCAATATTCCTTACCTTCCAAGTTGGCCAGCATGTATGCTTTAGGGTCATGCTCACAACTCACTGTCTTCTGCCTTCTGTTCTGGATCTCTTATGAGCTTCTCTGGCTTATGTTAGCACAGTGATGCCTAATTACAATTGCAAATTTTGTTTAATGGAGCATTTCAAAACAACCATTCAGTCCCCAGAAGGCCATATCCTAGGTGCTGAGGTACTACAAAGGGCTATTGTGTTGAAACTACTGTCTGCCTTGTTTTTCTCTACTCTTACATCACAATCAACACAGAAGACTTCTAAGACCCTAAAAGGGGTGGGGATTCCCAACACTAGTTCACACAAACAAGCAACCATTAATTCTACCAAGAGACATCAGTTGAGTGCCTTATAATCCAAACTCATTCTGATATTGGAAGTTGAGGGTCTAGCTCCCATCAATTTCACAAATTGAGGGGCTAGTTCCCAAGACTGCCCCCCCAGAAAAATTAAGATACCAATCACAAATCATGGGTTGTTTTACCAAATTTATGATCAACAAGCTATAAATAAAGGTTTCTGTAACTGCCTCCTTGGGTTTGATTAATTCAACTCATGGAACTCAGGAGAACAGTTTACTGGTTTACATAAAGAATATTACGAAGATTGTAGATGAAGAAATGTAGAGTCAAGGAATGGAAAAAGGGACACAGAAGTACCATGCCTTCTCCAGGTGAGCCACCCTCCAGGAATCTTTATGTGCTCAGGTAGCCAGAAGTTTTGTAAGTACGATCATTTTGGGTTTTGGTAGAGTTTCCATTACTTAGGCCATGATTTAATTAGTTAAGCCTTTAGCTCCACTCCCTTACCCTACAATCTTGCCCTGGTGTTTCCACTGATCAGCCCTCCTCCTGAAGCAATCAGCTCATTATAATACAGAAAGATGTTATTGAAAGGGTCGAGACGCCCGCCGCGTGTAGGAAGAAGCCAACAGACGCCCTCTCATGCAATATGCAAGGGGTTTTATTTGTTGTCCAAGCATGCGTGGGGCCCACTGAACAAGCAGGAACAGAGAGCCACGAGGTGTGCCAGAGCATGGCTTTTAAAACTACCGAACAAAGGGAGGAGGGGTCTTTGCAAGCGTGGTCACAGAAGCAGATGGCATTGGTTAGTTTAAATGGCTTTTTACATTTATTGGAGGAGACGACCATAGGGTGGTCTAGAGTTGGGCGGCGGAGGGTGCTTCCTAATATGGGCAGCAGATGCCCAGGGAAGGTACACTCCATAAATTCCTTAAACATGGGAGGGGGCTGTTTCTACCTCGCAACCCAGGTTTTCTAGTCAGCTTAATCCTTGTCTGAATTTAATCTAGGCAGCTTTAACTATAATGGCTCAATTCCCAGAATAT